>CAUYQV010030680.1:0-21394 GCA_963574575.1 Galagoides demidoff | reverse complement strand
ATGGCATCACAGCTCATAGCAACCTCCAACTCCTGGGCTCAAGCGAGTCTCCTGCCTCTGCCTCCCAAGTAGCTGGGACCACAGGCACCCGCCACAACACCCGGCCATTTTTTGGTTGCAGCCATCATTGTTGTTTGGCGGACCCGGGCTGGGGATTCGAACCCGCCACCTTAGGTGTATGTGGCTGGCGCCTTAGCCGATTGAGCCACAGGCGCTGAGCCTTCTCTGTAATTCTAATGCTTAGTTTACTTTTTAGGTGGAGGGAACAGAGTTTCACTTTATTGCCCTTAATAGAGTACCATGGCCTCATAGCTTACAGCAACCTACAACTGCTGGGCTCAAGAGATTCTCTTTTTTTTTTTTTGAGACGGAGCCTCAAGCTATCCCCCTGGGTAGAGTGCCATGGTATCACAGCTCATAGCAACCTCCAACTCCTGGGCTCAAGCGAGTCTCCTGCCTCCGCCTCCCCAAGTAGCTGGGACCACAGGCGCCCGCCACAACGCCTGGCCATATTTTTGGTTGCAGCCATTATTGTTGTTTGGCAGGCCCGGGCTGGGGATTCGAACCCGCCAGCTTAGGTGTACATGGCTGGCACCTTAGCCGATTGAGCCACAGGCGCCGAGCCACAAGAGATTCTCTTGATTCAGTCTCTCAAGTAGCTGGGACTACAGGTGCCCACCACAATGTCCAGCTGTTTTTATTTTTTATTTTTTAAATTAATTTTAATTTAATTAATTTTTTTTTATTAAATCATACCTGTGTACATTAATGCAGTTATGGGGTATAGTGTGCTGGTTTTATATACAATTTGAAATACTTTCCGTCCAACTGTTTTTAGAGACGAGGTCTCATTCTTGCTTAGACTGGTGTCAAACCTGTGAGCTCAGGCAATCCACCTGCCTCAGCCTCCCAGAGTGCTAGGATTCCAGGCATGAGCTACCGCACCCAGTCTTAATATTTATTTTAAAATACATTATAAAAATCCCACAAATCAAGTCAATTTGTGTACCCATTTACTAATTGCTGTTATTTTCCTCCACCCTAGCTTGCCAGATAGTCTATGAATGCAATCAATTATACAATTTCTCAAAAAAGAATGAAGGGTCATTTATTTACATTTGTATTGTGCTTAGTGGTTTATCCAAAAAAAAATTTAATCTTAAACTTAATATTATCTGTTACTCAGCGTATTTCAGAAAGGTCTCTTTTCAGTCTTAAAGAAAAACAGCAATAATCATCATAAGAACAGCTTCTATTAGTTGAGTAGTTACTCTGTGTTACATGGTACTACAAGTATGTGTTTCATTATCTGATACATTCTGATCATTATACATGTTTCACACATGTGATCTCACTTAGTCCTTGGTAAGCAAATGTGAGAGGTAACTATCATTATCTAAACTTTAAAAATGAGAAAACTAGGTCAGTTTGGAAGTTGGCCATATAAAGATCCAGCAGCCTATATCAGAACAGACATGCCAAGGGCAGCACTCGCTGTAGCTAGATCCAATCTCAATGAATGGCACCACCACACCACCATTATCGAATCACCCAAGCTAGAAATCCAGCATAATCTTTTTTTTTTTTTTTTCCAAAGCTGAGTTGGTTTTTCTGATTTTAGTAGAGACAGGATCTCACTCTCACTCAGGCTGGTCTTGAACTCATGAGCTCAAGCAATCCACCCACCTTGGCCTCCCAGAGTGCTAGGATTATGGTGTGAGCCACCCCACCTGGCCCCCAGCAGTCACCTTTAATTTTCCCTTTTTCCTCACTCCTGTTTGGTGAGATAAGGATGCCTGTTCTATCTTCTGGATCTTTCCCAATAAGGTTGCTTTCTCTGCAGGACTGTCTCACTCCTTACTTGGTACTCTCCTTTGTACCTCTACAGCAATCTTCTACCTGATTCCATTGCCTCTGGTCTTGTATCAGCCAACCTATCATGCATGCTGCTGCCAGAATAATTTCTCCTTTTGGTTTTATAATTTTTATTTTTTAGAGATAGAGTTTCACTATGTTGCCCTCCGTAGAGGGCTGTTCCGTCACAGCTCACAGCAACCTCAAACTTTTGGGTTTAAGAGTTTCTGTTGGGCAGTGCCTGTGGCTCAAAGGAGTGGGGCGCCGGCCCATTATGCCGGAGGTGGCAGGTTCATACCCAGCCCTGGCCAAAAATTGCAAAAAAAAAAAGTTTCTGTTGCCTCAGTCTCCCAAGTAACTGGGACTACAACCCCTGCCACAATGCTCAGCTATTTTTTTTTATTTCCTTTCTTATTATTTTTATTTCTTTGCTTTTTGTTGTTGTTGAGACACAGTCTCACCCTATGCCCTGAGCAGAGCACAATGGCCTCATAGCTCACTGCAACCTCAGACTTGAGCTGTGGGCATCCTGCTGCCTCAGCCTTCAGAAACCACTGGGATTACTGGAGTTCACTACTGCGCCCGGCTGGGTTTTTCATTTTTTTAGGAGTAGGGGGGTCTCGCTCTCCCTCAGACAAGTCTTGAACTCCTAAGCACAAACAGTTCTCCCTCCTAAGCCTCCCGAGTAGCTAGGACTACTGGCATCCACCACAACGGGATTCAATCCTTGTTTTGAATCCTATTTTCTTATTGTTGTTGTTGCAGTTGTCATTGTTATTTTAGCTAACCCTGGGTGGGGCCATGGCGTCACAGCTAAAAAAAGTAGCTGGGTGCTGTGGTGGGAGCCTGTAGTGTCAGCCATTTGGGAGGCTGAAGCAGGAAGGTCTCTTGAGCCAAGGAGTCTGAAGTTGCTAAGCTATCATGATGCTACAGTACACTAGTTGGGCCAGCAGAGTGAGACTCTGTCTCAAAAAAAAGAAAAAAAATTCAAACAAAAGAAATAAAAATAAAAAGTTATTTATTTATTTATTTTGAGACAGAGTCTCACTATGTCACCCTCAGTAGTTGCCATGGCATTACAGCTCACAGCAACCTCAAACTCTTGGGCTTAAGCAATTCTCTTGCCTCAGCCTCCCAAGTAGCTGGGACTACAGGTGCCCGCCACAACACTCAGCTATTTTTTGATTGCGGTGGGTAGGGCTCCAGCCACATACACTTGCATGTGACCAGCGACCGGCGCCGCCTGGTTTTCTAATTTTTAAGAAATTTGAAAATTTCCAAAAGGCATAACCCTTATAATAACGGTCATCTATACACCTACTACCTAGGATTAATATTAGTGCTTTATAATAGTGTTCCAAAAGTATTCTTTCCTCCTCCATTAAAATGTATTTCAAAAGGGCAGCGCCTGCGGCTCAAAAGGGTAGGGCACTGGCCTCATATGCCAGAAATGGCGGGTTCAAACACAGCCCCAGCCAAAAAAAAAGTATTTCAAAAGATTTCAGACTTGAAGGCTAAGAGATCCTTTTAAGAAAAAAAATTGGCTTGGTGCCTGTGGCTCAATCAGTAAGGCGCCAGCCACGTACACCTAAGGTGGTGGGTTCGAATCCCCAGCCCGGGCCTGCCAAACAACAATGATGGCTGCAACCAAAAAACAGCCGAGCATTGTGGCGAGCGCCTGTGGTCCCAGCTACTTGGGAGGCGGAGGCAGGAGACTCGCTTGAGCCCAGGAGTTGGAGGTTGCTATGAGCTGTGATGCCATGGCACTCTACCCAGGGGGATAGCTTGAGGCTCTGTCTCAAAAAAACAAACAAACAAAAAAAGTGTACAATTCAATAATTTTTAGTGTAGTCACGGAGTTACACAATCACCACTATCAATTTTGGAATATTTTCATCACTCCAGAAAGAAACTAGATATCCATTAGCAGCCACCCCCTCCCATCCCCACCTCCCCACCCTCAGGCCCTGGAGACCCCTGGCCCACGTTCTGTCTCTACAGATTTGCCCGTTCTGGACACTTCATCTGAATGGAATCACGTCATGCATGGTCTCCTGCATCCGGCTTCCTTCCCTTCTCATGGTGTTTTTGAGATTTACCGATGTTGTGGTTTGTGTCGGCACTTTGCTCCTTTTGCTGCTGAGTACCATCCCATTGCATGGACTGGCCACAGCTTTTTATCCGTCCATCCGCTGATGGGCATGTGGGTTATATCCACTTTTGCATTATTATGAATAACGCTGCTGTGAACATCCACCTACAAGTTTTTGCAGGGACGTGTGTTTTCATTTCTTTGGGGTGTATGTAGAAGTGGAATGTAGCCAGCTATAGCTCACGCTGAACATTTTGAGGAACCTCCAGGCTGTTTTCCAAAGACGCTGCACCTCTGTACACTCCTGGCAGCAGCGTGAGTGTTCCAGTTTCCACGTCCTCACCAACATCCGTTATCACCATCCTCATGATTAGAGTCATCCTATTACTCAGATCCTTTGCCCCCCTTTTTTTTTTTATAGCAAAAAACTCTTTACAAGAGAACTTCTGGGGAGGAGGGGGGAAAGAGTCTGACTATGTTGCCCTCAGTAGAGTGCTGTGGCATCCCAGCTCACACCAACCTCCAACTCTTGGGCTTATGGGATTCTCTTGCCTCAGCCTCTCAAGTAGCTTGGGAGTACAGATACCCACCACAACACAGGGCTATTTTTTGGTTGCAGTTGTCATTGTTGTTTAGCACGCCCGGGCTGGGCTGATAGTTGTCCTTTATATATATATATAGAGAGAGAGAGAGAGTCTCACTCTGTCACCCTGGCTAGAGTGCTGTGTTGTCACAGCTCACAGCAACCTCAAACTCCTGGTCTTAAGTGATCCTCCTGCCTCAGCCACCCAAGTAACTGGGACCCCAAGGCCCAGCTAGTTTTTCTATTTTTTCTAGTTTCACACTTGCTCAGGTTGGCCTTGAACTCCTTAATACCAGCGATCCGCTCCTCTCAGGCTCCCAGAGTGCTGGGATTCCAAGCGTGAGCCGCCACATCCTGCTGATTAGTTGTCTTTTTATTGTTGAGTTGCAAGAGTTCTCTATCTAGTCTAAATACAAGCCCCTTAGCAGATGCGTGATTTGCAAATGTTTCCCCCCATTCCGGGAGTTGTATTTTCACTTTCCCAATGGTGTCCTTTAATTGACCGAATTCTAAAATTTCGATGACGTTTATTTTGTTTTCTTTGGCAGCTTATGATTTGGTGTCATAGCTGAGAAACCATTGCCTAGTGGAAGGTTGTGAGAATTTATGTCTAAGCTTTCTTCTGAGAATTTTGTAGTTTTAGCTCTTATATTTTGGCCTTTGATAATAGTTTGAATTAATTTTTGTCTATGGTATGAGATGGGGGCCCAACTCCATTCTTTTGTAGGTGGCAACCTCTTGTTTTGTTTATTTTCTGTTACATTCTGTTTTGTTTTTTTTTTTAATTCATGACATGGGTGAGAACATCGCATTTTATCCCAGTTACAGTGGCCCAGTGAGGCCAGCTTGCCATCACACTGTTGGTTCCCTTAGTGAACCACATAGAAAATCATCCCCCAGGACTAGCGTAGCAGTGCCTCACTCCCACCCTGGCCACAACGGCTCCTGAGAGTCCTAATATAAACTAATATAAGTCATTTTTTCCTCTGGTTGAGTCATCAGCCATTTCTAAGGGTTTTTTTTTTTTTCCTGCTAAAACACTGATACTTGTTTTGCAACTGAATTTTCCAAGTCTCTTCCAGAGACATTAACCAATTTCTCACTTGGGAAAAGACCCCCCTGAGGTCAACTGCTTGGGTGGGAGGGGGTGGCAGGTGGAGCAGACAGTTTTTAGTACCCAACATGCAATTTGAAGAAGGGTGACCTCTGTGTCACACCACAATCAAAATCCCAGGAAAGTTCTCGGGAAGGTAAGGACGTATCTTACCTTCCCTCTGCCCCCAGCGCCTTGCAGGCAGCCAGCAGCAAAGCAGGAACAAGAGGGGAGGAAGGGTGAAGAAAGCCAGAGGCCGGCTGACCAGACCGCAGGAGGAGCACACAGAGGGAGGGCATCAGAAGCGGTGCTCCCCCCACGCGACTGTGTCCTGGAAAAGCTGCCTGGTTCCTGGCAGGCACCTTAGAAAAGGCACTCAGCCCCTACACCCCTGGCCCTCTGCACAGAAAGCCCAGCCTCAACTCTATAGTGAAGGGGGCCTGCTCACTGTCCTGCCAAGAGCAGGACTGCAGCTCCTGGCCCTGACCAAGCCCCAGCAGGACCAGTGGGCTCACCCCAGTCCAGGCAGAGGAGGAGACCAACCTGCTAGCATCAGAGGGAGCAAGGCAGCTTCTGGCCTGCTCCCTATGCGTGGGTAGATGCCTGGCCACTGACCTGCTTGGCAGCATTAAGAGACAAAAAGAAACTTCTGTGCTGCCCCCCTGGGGCTGGGTGTGAAGGGCACTGCTGAAGAGTGTGCTCAAACCTCTGAGTTCCTGTAGCAGGTTGAACTGTATCACAAGAAAGATGTGTCTGCCTGACCTCTGGGACCTGCAAATGAGACAGAAGAGAGAGGTGGAGGCAGAGGCTGGGGCGTTGCAGGCCAAAGCCCAGGGAAGCGCAGGGCTGTAGAAACTGGAAGAGCTGCAGTCAGACCTGCCCCTGGAGGCTTCCGAGGGAACAGAGCCCTGCTGACACCTTGATTTCCGACATCTGGTCTCCAGAACTGCGAGTGGATAAATCTCTGTTGTTTTAAGCCGCCCTGTGTGTGGCGTTCTGCTTGGCCGCCCCAGGAAGCAAATACAGTTGTCTGGGCTGTGGGCCCACAGCCAAGTCACTGCCTTCACCATTCCTGCTTCTCCCAGGACACTGTGGTCCTGCTCAAGAAGGTGGGTCCCTGGCTCCTGCCCCACTCATGAGCCACCACCCCACACTCTGAGAGGGACAAGACATGGCCCCGGTATGAGGCCAAGGGCCCCCCAGGCAGGGGTGGGCATAGGGTAGACAGGGGAAGGGGATTCAGTTCAGTGCACAAATGGACAAGGCCAGGGTGTTGAAAAACATAATTCGGAGTTTAATATTTTCCAGGAAGAACACTGGGGGAGCTCAAGCAGCGGGCAGCACTCTGCTCGTGGGCACGCCCCGAGTCTGACCAGCAGAAGTCCATTAAAGGGAGGCACATGCAGACCCCAGACCCCACGGCCAGGCCCAGAGAGGGAAGAGGGGTCAGTCAGAACCAAGGGTCACCAGGCAGTGGAAGGAAGGCCCACGTGGGAGGCTCTGGGGCCACAGCAAACGGTGAGAATGACCCTGGCAGGGTGGGGAAGAGCTGTGGGGCCCTAGAGGTCAGCGAATGCAGGGCTGCCAGCTGCCGGAGACAGAGCCAGAGCACCAGTGAGATGCAGCAGCCTGCTTTGGAGGACTCAAAAGAGCCACAGGGGCCACTGCCTCTCTGACACCCACTTCCAGGGGGTCAGTTCCCCTTTTATGCTGGCTCAGGACTGAGGCTATAGGAGCCCTCCAGGCCCCTCCACCTCTCCCTGCTCTGGGACCCTGAGAAAGGCCAAAGATCTGGATGGTGCCATCAGTCTGGCTGCAGAGCAGCACAGCGGCTACGGAGCTAGAAGGCTGGACCCTGGAGGAAGGGACTCTGAGGCAGTGTGCAGTGCGAGAACAGAATCAAAGGCCTGGGCCTTCTCTGGCTGCCCTGCGTGGGAGGAGAGACAGGCTGAGCGGCAGGGAGAACCCCCCACCCCCACCCCGCAGGACTCAGGGTGGTGTGAGGTGTGCAGCAGCACCGTGCCTGGGGCACTGGGAGCTTTACTCCTTATAGAAACATCAGCAGGTCTGGGGTCCTTGAGGTCCCCAGCTGCAGTCAGGAGCCCAGAACTCAGCTCAGAGCTAATGGCAGGGGCTTGGCTGTCCCTCTTGGAGGCTGACAGTTACTGCCCCAGCTGCAATGCCCTCACTGTTGTGGCTCAGAAAGACCAGCGGAGCCTTGGGCAAGGCCACAGGGATGTCACCAAGACATGAACATTGGCCCAGCTGTCTCCCAAGAAGGCTCCCATATGGCCTAAAAGAATTAAGCCAGACGTGGTTTCCTGGGTGCCCCTCGGCTTCTGCCTTACGTGTTCTTTAGGACAGAGCCTCTAGCCAGCTCCAGCAAAAAGGACACTCCCTTGGGAGCCAGCCGGCTGAAAAGGCACAAATCACAACACTTTCCTTTTTCCTCCACCGTTTTCTTTGCTCCTTTTACAACCTTTGGAATTTGCCTAATTATTTCCAGGGAGCGGAGCAGGGCAGGGTGCTGTACTCTGGGACACCCTGCCGCTGACGGGGTCAGTTAAGGATGTGCACACAGAGGGGAGCAGGGCTGTCCTGCAGGTGCCCCACCCTGGTTACTTCATCTGCCATCAGCCCTCCAGGGAGGGGCGAGATCTGGCCTGCCGTCCCTCCTGTCCCTCCCGTCCCTCCGTGAAGCGTCTGGGTGAACTCGGAGGCTGGGGAGGCAGACGCCAGGGAAACCAGGAGGGGGAGGAGGCGACAGACAGGGCAGCCTGGCTCTGGGCCCTGGGGTACGCTTGATGCGGGGGGGGGGGGTGCGGGGGCGCGGGGCAGCGAGGGGAAGGAGCGCAGCGGGCAGCTGACCGGCTAGGGCTCCGCCGCGTGCTTCACCAGGTAGCCGCTGAAGGTGATGTAGGTGTCGAACTCGTCGCTGAAGATGGCGTTCTCGCGCTCCCCGCGGAAGAGGCGCACCCACACCTCGTCCTGCTCGCGCAGCTGCAGCAGGAGGCTCTGGCTCTGCATGATGCTGCGGTCGCTGACCTGCGCGTACAGGATCACCACCTCCTCCGCATTCCGCATGATGTGCAGGTAGGTCTCCTTCTGGTTCCAGGTGTGCACGTTCAGGCTGAAAAAGTAGATGCCGGGCACGTAGCAGTAGAACCTGCCCGTGAACATGTTGAAGTGGCCGTAGAGGTTCACGAACTCCGTGTCGAAGACCACCGTCTGGTAGTAGTCGTTGCTGTGCAGGGGCTTCTTGCGGCCCACGGAGAAGGCGGCGTAGTGGTTCTTGCACCGGTCCCCCGGGGCCCCCATGGAGCCTTTCTGCCCTTTGGGTCCAACGTGGCCCCTGGCGCCCGCCGAGCCCGTTTTGCCGTATTTCCCCTGGAGGCCACGATCCCCTCGGTCACCCTTCTCACCTAAGAGGGACAGGAAAACAGGTGGCCTTGAGTGAGTGCTCAGGTGGTCGCCTGGGCCTGGGCTGCCAGCCGTGACCTGCTGGGCCTCGCTTCTGCCCCACCCTGCTGTGTGGCCCCCATCCTGGCACCAGGGGACTTTAATCCCCAAAGTGGGCAAACAGACTCAGTCCAGGGACTGTTCTATTCTCATCCAGAAGCAGTCGGTTTGGGTTTTGTTTTTTTTTTCTTCTGGAGAGTTCTGGCAAAGAAAAGGGAACATAAGGGTTTGTCCAAAAGCAACAGGGGCTGTGGCCAGGCTCACTTGGAGCAAATGAACTGCAGATGTTGGGGCATCTGGGTTACGAGCGTTCCCATCAGATTCTGCGGAACTGGGCAAGGTCATCTGCTATGTGCAGGGCTGTGGAGAGTGGCATTCAGAAAGCAGTCCAGGGGCACCAAGCCTCAAGACAAAGATCACAGAAGTCTACAGTCTACACGCAAGTGGGGGGAGGGCTCCCTCCCCCATTCTCGGTCCTGTGGCCCCTTCCTAATCCCTCTGCTAGGAAGGGGGCCAGAGCCTCGAAATCAGACTTTTCTCTGCCTCTCCTCAGGAGACAGCCTGCCTGTGCCCTGCCCAGCCCCACTGAAGGGTCCTGTCTCACCCCGAGAGGGCCCCTGCACTGGTCCTTGCCGCGGTCTGACCTTTCAGGATGGTGATGTTGATCTGGGGCACTGGGGCCACCGGGTACAGGGGGGCAGCGGGGTCACAGCAGCGAAAGCACTGGGAAGTGGGCAGCTCCTCGCCCTGGCTGGGGCGGTATTTTTCATGTTTTTCTTTAGCCCTGAGGGAATAAAGCACCACAGTGAAAGTCATGGCCTTCCGGCCTGTGAACGCTTCTCTCCTCTGCTGCCCCTGGGTCTGGCGCACCTGACCTGCCTTCTCCCCTCTCACCTGGATGTTCAAGGCTCCCTGTTAAACTTGGCACATGGAGAACTCTGGGGTCTTAAATGACACTTCAGAAAGAGCCACCTGCCCTTTGTCAACAACAGTAACAGTCACAGAAACACTAAGAACACAAATACCAGTAACATGTGGGCCACGCAGAGGCTGCTTGGGAGAAACCGGCACCTCCAGGAGCCACAGGCCTGCGGATGACATAGCACAATGCCGTGGCTCCCTATCTCTCGTCTCTGATTCCAGAAAATGATATGTTCATACATGAGAGAGTTCAATTTGATCTTCAGGATTCCTTGGAGCTATAGCAGCAGCTGGAGACCATGAAATCTCCAACTTGACATTTTAAGGACCAGTTGGCTAACAGGACAGGCGGTGACGGCTCCATGCTACCACCTCATGGCACCTCACGGTACTGCATCCTGCTCTCTGGCCTGTGGCTTTTCTTGCCCCGGTTCCAGAGCTGCTGTGTGTGTGACAACCCAACCTAACTCTGCTCCCACTTTTAAACCCCAGAAAACCCAGGAAGTGGACCTGTATACCCTAACTTCAACTTCCCATAAGCCCAGGAGCCCAGACAGATGGTCCCCACCCCTCCCTCTCTCCTAAGCCCCAGACCTTAACTTCAAACTTCTCACCAGGAGTCTCCATCTAGGGATTCAGCAGGCCCCACCAACGTCACAAACTGAAAGCCCTGTCCTTGTCCCTCCACTCCTACAGCCCAGGATGGTGCCTCCAGCCTCCTTCCAGGGACTTCCCTGGCCTCCCCACCACTCAGCAGAGTTCTGAGGCTTCTGAGCTCACCCCAGGATAGCCCCAGTACTTTGCCCCGGCCCTTCTCACTTCAGATGCACCATCACCATTTCCATTGCCCTCTCAGAATCTTTCTCCATGGCAATTCATCCTCTTAGCTACCTCCCTTCAGCATTCCTTCTAGGACACTGTCACGTCTAAACCTCTCCCCACTGACCCTCCAGTTGCCTACGGCATTCAGCTCAGGTGCATCCCTCCTGCACCAGATTCAGCTGCCTCCCTGTACCCTCCCGCACCAGCTTCACCACAGCCATGCTTCTGCACGCACCATTCAGGCTACCAGGCAGCTTTCCCCTCCATCCACACCCAGGAGGCCTCCAGGTGTCCTTTGAGACCTAGTTCACTCTTCTTAGTTTACCTGGGCCCCACTCCTCTGTGTGCCTGTCTTCCTCATGGCCTCGGGGTTCCCGGAGGCCAAGACAGCACCTAGTGCTGACAGCTGACACTCGGTCAAAACAACAACAGGAAGAAGAAGAAGAAAGGAATGGTGTGGCCGGGCCCCAAATCCTTTCCAATTCCACTGTGTTCTAAGATAGTCTGAAGTCTCAAGTACCAAATCAGCCAGATGCTCAAAGCATCGAAGAGGCTCAAAGCCAGGCTTGAGCCGTCACCCAGGCCTCGGGGACCTTGCATGGTTGAACGGCAGTTTGTGCATCCTATGAAACAGTCCAAGTGGCCTGGAGTATATAAGTCACTGCAGACCGCAGATACAGAGGCACATCCGTGTCCTCCACAACAGTTCCCGGAAAGTCAGCACCTGACCGCCCAGTCTCTGCCAACACTCTCCCCCGGTCCCAGTAAGGGTTAGCAGGAACTTGGTCCCCGTCAAGGGACAAAGCAAGGATGGAAAGACAAACAGAAGGCAGAGCAGGAGGCTCAGGCTGCTCTTTACTCGCTTAGGCTTGGGATGAGGCTGGCCCGCTGTCTGCAGTTTCCAATAGGGTGCCCCTGTCACTGAGAAGAGGGACACCTTGTCTGTCCCGGGGGCCAGGGGCCACGAGCGCTGCCCCACAGCTTTGGCTTTCGCGTGGGGCACCTCACAGTGCACCTCACCTGGGCCAGAGCCAGAACCCCTGCAGTCACACCCTCAGCCCTCACCTGTCAGTGTGGTCCGGCGGGGTTGGCGGCTCCTTGGTCCCCTCCTGCTCCTGCTCTTCATGCTGGATATGGGGCACCAGGCTCAGGGCTGGGCCACAGGCAACAGCCAGTAGCAGGCAGCAGGCCAGCACACGTCCCCATCCCGGGGAGCCCATCTTCCTACAGGGCCCTGGTGGGAAAGGGACACGCCAGGAAGGCACCAGTTGGAAGGGATTCTGCAGAGAAACTGACAGGAAACCTGAGGGGCTCGCCCAGGCACGCATCACTGGAAGATGCTCAGTCATGATCCTCTGGGAGGACCACTACACACACACACACATCTCACACGCACACACTCTCAACATGCTCACAGACACATGTACATGCATCCCCACAGCACACAGTCACGTGCACACACACCTACCCAGTCACACGTACACACATGCACCTACTCACAGTCACATGAACACACATGTACCTACTCATAGCCATATACACACATGCACACTCACATCACATATGTGCGTACATATATGCACATAAATGTGCCTACTCATGAACACACTTGCATTCACATGCATACTCACACAAGCACAATCATGCTCAGATGCACACACTCACATACACACACTCACAAGCACAGTCATGCTCAGATACATACACTCATAAGCACAATCGCTCTCAGATGTACACACTCACTTGCGCACACACTCACAAGCACAGTCATGCTCAGATGCACTCACTCACAAGCACACCTGCAGACTGGTGTTAAAGTGTCATTGAGCTAGGTACTGTCTGTACCCACCCAGCCTCTCAAGAAGGAGAGTCCATCAGCCACTGGCCCCCACAAGCAATCATTCACCATCCACCTTAGGACAATGAACAAAAATCCCAAGTGAGCCTTGCACAATGGCTGTCCCTTAGCTCCTTGCAACACGGGCTCCCTGTCAGGTCATTCACAGGTGGGCAGGCAAGTGGGAAGGTGACTGCACTCTGATTTATGGCCACCAGGGGGAGCACCAGTGAGCGTCCACAGCATCTAGCTCAGGACATGTCCAGCCCAGACCCAGGGCAGTCATCATGCACCTGAAGCTACCCCAGGCCTCTCACTCATGACACTTTCGGCAAATGCTTGGGACAGGACCCTCTTCGTCCAGTGCCGATGTAGTCCTTCTAGAACAGCAGTTCTCAATCTGTGGGTCGTGACCCCTTTGTAACAATGAAAATACATCAAGGCATTAGGAAGGTTGAGAACCACTGTTCTAGAAGGAAGTGTCCACAGAGGAGCCTGCCAGGGGCTGTTCTTGGGCTGAAGTAGGGAGAGCAGCCAAGTGCTTTCCCGGTCAGCCGCTCACCCCACTCATCATGGCAGTCTGCACCCCATGGCACGTGCTGTGCGGGCTGTCTCAGGTGGGCTGGAAAAGCTCCCCACTGTGGGAGATGGTGAGCATGGGGCCTCAGGGGTGAGAGTGCACCTGTCTCCCCAATCTCTCTCCTTCCCCACCTTGCACACCTCTGCTGGGTGTCCTATGTGGCCCCCACCTCACCCGCTGCAGTGGCTTAGCTGGGCCCCATACCCCCAAGTTTTCTACCCACCAGCCATCCCTCTCAATGCTGGGGCCCAGAGACCATCCCAATGACCAAGAGGCTGCTTGAACCAGCTCCTACCCAAAGTCTCTAATACCTCCTCACCACTTGCCAAAGAAAGTGCATACGTGCATGTTAATTTATAAAACATCTACCTAAGTCACCTATCCATCCACCTGCCATCTCCCTGGGCCCAGGGCAGGCCACGCACAGCTCCTGCCTTCTGGCCCCATTCTTCACTTGTCCTGTGTCCCCACCCTACTTCTCAAACTGAAATGTGCACACCTGAGGACCCCTGTCAAAATGCACCTTCTGATTCAGCAAAGCCAGGGCCCTGAGGTCTGCATTTTCAGAAAGCCCCCAGGGATTGCCAACACTGCTGGTCTGCTGACCACACTTAGAAGTATCAGGTTCCAGCCACCACTGTCCGCAGAAGCCTGACACCTGCCCCCCTGCCTGCATACTCCTTCCTTGGCCAGGAGGCCCCTTTTTCCTTCTTCCTACTGATGACCAGGCTAAGGGGGGCAGCACTGCCCCAGGCACCACGCCGGGTGTGGTGTGTCAGTTCAGTCAACCCACACAGCCCTGTAAGTTAGGGTCAGGTGTGAGGGCTAGTTCTTACCTCATCACAGGGCTCATCTGGACCTGTGGTGACTCCTTTACAGAAACAATATTCCTTCATTATTATACCCAATTTACACATAAGAAAACTTCAAGAGGCTAATTAGCATTTGACTTTATAATTTCTTAAGCAGGGCAGTTGTTTGAACTCAGATATACTGACTTCAGATGATAACAAAATCCTATCTACCCTGTTTTCAAAAACCCAACTCACGTGTCTTATATTATTCCTGAAGCCTTATCAGATCCCTCAGCTGGGGGGAGAATCCTCTCCGGCCTCTTTTTTAATCTTGTTTTTCATATTGCCTCATACTATAGAGAGTTTTGTCAGCCCAGGCGTGACCTCCCAGGCCGGGGGACACCCAGGCCTCCTGCAGCACCCTGAACTTCACCAGTGCTCAACAAATACATGTCAAAGGAATTCTCTAAATCTGTTTATTTCTCTATTTCTGTATTTCCTCTGTTTTTCCTCGGCGCCTTAGTAATTACTCTTTTTGCCTTTTAAGTGCCAAGTTTGCACCAGTTAACAGGAAAAGAAGTTCTCCTTTCTATAAGCATTTTTTTTTCAGAATCCAGAATAATACATATTCATTTTACAAAAGTTGGAAAGTAATGGCAAAAGTTAAGTAAAAAGTAACCTTGGATTATTTGATCCCGGGATTTCTCCAACTCAGCACTACTGACACTCAGGGCTGGATGACCCCCTGTGGCAGGGGACTGTCCTGTGCTCTGGAGAACATTTAGCCTCATTCCCTGGACTCCACCCACTAGATGCCATTAGCACTACCCCACCCAGTTGTGACAACCACAAGTAGGTCCACATTACCCTTTCTCCCTGCCCTGGGGACAAAATTGCCCAGCTGAGAACCAGTGCTCTGCCCCAGCAGAAGCACCTTCTGTGGGTTGGTACATCTCTTTCTAGTCTGGATAAGGGACTTTCCACACCTGGGTCAGAAGAGACAAGGTCCAAGACACAACTGGGTTAGGGATGACGGTGTCCTCAGGGCTGGGACCTGAGACGCCCAGCAGAGAGCCAGACACCCCCTCCAGGCTGATGCGTGAGGGCAGCTGGGCCTGGTGGGGCTCCCCCCAAGAGCCTCTTTGGAGCCGGAGCAAACCCAGACTGAAATCTTCCCACATTGAAAAGAGCTTAAGGACCATTTTACCAAATCCTACAGCAAACTCAGCATCTGACCTTATGGGATCATTTTAGTCACTTTTGGGCAAAAACAATATTGCCCAATATCTAACCAAACTTGGCTCCAGATCACTTTTAGCAACTTCCAGCAAAATGAAGTCCCCCCACAAAGGGCGAGGTTTTGCCCACAGTGAGGTCAGTCAGAGAATGTGCTGGACAAGTCCAGGGAAGTGGCCCCCAGGACGTCCTGGCTGATGACGTGTGACCCTCATGAGCTGAGACCCACATGGCCCAGTCTCCAGACTGTGTTGCGGTCCAGGCAACTGAAGACAAATCCAAGGTGACTCAAGTTCTTTACGTGCCTTTCCCCAACGCTGTGAGTAACAGCTGAATCCCATGATAACTCCACCACATTTTTCTCCCATCTCTGTCCCTGAGGACCTGTGGCACTTCAGCACCCCTCTCCCAGCCCAGCCCACCCCACCCACCTCCACCTTAACCTCCCCCCAACAAGAGTGAATCCCCCTTTCCAGGAGGTGGGAGGCAGGATGGAGAGATCAGGCTGATACAGGCCCTGGAATAGATCATTTCCTTATTAATAATTTTTACCCCTTCCTAGACCTCATGTGGACCTGGGGTGGCTCCTTTAAGGAGGAAGTATCCATGTTCAAGTCCAGGTTTCCTTATATTTGTTTTCAATTTGCCCCGTTAGATCTTGGTCTCCTGCCATGTCCTGACAGGGGACACCTGTGGCTCTGAGATCCTGCTGGGGTTTGTCCTGCTGTTCCACCCAGCCCAGTCCATTTGACAAAGACGTTTTGGAAACACTGTTTTCCTTCTTCTTTAATCTTCATGGAGGGAGCAGTTGTTCTGGGCAGTGAGAAGCCTGTAATCTCCTTGAATTAGAAGGAGCCTTGGAAGACGATTCCAAGCTGTGCTCTCAGCTGACGATCTAACCCGGGCCAGGTTTGCTGAATGTCCGTGATTTGCACCTCATTGTGCAAGAGCTTGTAAGGAAGTGATCTGACCGTATATTAAATATACTCCCTGACCCCCAGAGTGTGACAGTCCAGTGGAGGGAGCAGGTAGGTATCTGAGTATAGCTCAAGACAGACGGCGAATGTTCAAGCAACGTGGAGAGTAGGTAACACCGCAGTCCTGTGCCTCCGATGCAGTGGCTTCTGGTCATGTGTGGCTAAAGTTAAATTAATTAAAATGAACTGAAATTTGAAATTCAGCTCCTCAGCCACACCAGCTGCACGGCAAGTGCTGAATAGTGCACACCGCCGACCGTCCTGGAAACGTTTCCACCACTGCAGAAAGTTCTATTGCCACAGCTCGGCTCTGGGTCACGGTGAAGTCGGAGGGGAGGGAGTGAAACTGGGAACGGGCAGCAGGCAGAGGTCTGGGACTCATTTGGTCTCTTTCTTCTCCTGCATGCACCACATCTAATCTGTCACCAGCCCTTGGTAACAGCGCCCAGAGAGCCCCTCTCCTTCCTGTGTGTCCCCTGTGTCAGGTGCTTTCCAGGGCCGCTGGCCGTCTCCCAGACCTCAGCCCAACCAAGACAAACATCTTCATCCGGCTTTTCCAGGGACTGCACGTTGCCCCAAAATTTTACATGCATCTCCCAAGGAATCTTGTCGTAAGATGGGACTTTATCCCACGTGTAACAGCTTTGGCATCAAGAATACAATTTAGCTCAGCATCCAAACACTTTGTTTCGACACAGCGTTGACCATCCCTCAGCCATCACTATCCCTTCCCAGCCACCTTCAATGCCCAGTATCCTTGCCAGCCGAGGAGGAGCCCCTCGCCCTCAACGTCTGGGAGATTCCCCTACTTGGAAACTCAGAGCTCTCCAGATGCTGGGAGAGGATTCAGGTACCAGGGGCCAAGAAAGAGGAAGGTCCCATGCTGGGGTGTTCTTTGGACCCTCATGGCCACTGGGACCTTCTGACACCTGACACAGCCCTTGCCTCCACCAGAAGCCACTTGTCACATTATATGCCTGGTGACCGAGCCCCTCTCATGATGAGCAGAAGGGGGGCAGAGTGGCTTCCAGTTGAGGGGTGCCGCATGTTCACCTCTCCCCAAAGCCCACTTATATCTAACGTCCCTTCTATAACCAGGCAGCCCCAGCTGGTCCTGGGCTCCCCCTCAACCTTGTGAGGGCAGTGGTGGGTGGGGGTCCTTCGTGGAAGGAACACCAGTGAGGTGCAGGTGAGTGGTGCGGGCACTTCAGAGTCTGTCTCCTCTCTCGACCTCACTCTCTTCCTTTTCCAAGAAGCTTCTCTCTGTCTTAGAGAAGAAGGATCTGCTTTTTAAGGTGGGGGGGGTTATCTGGTTACCCCCACAAAGCCCAATCCTGGGGACAAAGACAGGCTCTTCCAGGACCACTTACTAGTTAAAAAACAAAAGTTTCTTTCCCCTGGAAGGGAATATGTCTGGCTTAGGACAAAAGAGTGAAAAGAGGCCAAGAATTTGACTCATCTTAAAACATCTCCCTCCTCTCCTGAGGCAGCTGCACCTTGGCCAAGAAGGACTCACCTGGAGTGGAGAGAGGACTCGGTCTCAAGTTTTGCCTGGGCCCTGCAAACAAGGAGACCACATGGGCACCAGGCACCAGGCCAGCCCGGCCTCCAGCACTATGACTCCGTCCCAGTAGAAACAAAGATTCCCTTGAGTAGAGCCACTGTCCTCAGATCACCTCCCAGCTGGAAAGCCCGGGCGGCAGGCTTGCCCTGTGCCGGGAAGCGTGTGAGAGAGAAGAGGCACTGACAGCTGCTGCCGTGAGCCGGCTCTGCAGGTGGCCTGGCCCTCCGCCCGCTTCCCCGGTGGCAGCAGCGACACCCTTGGGCCTGACCACTCCCAACACAGAGGGAAGAAAGGCCCTGAGAGGCCTGTGGCCCTGTGGCCCTGCGTCCCGCTGCACCGCCACACCCAGCCCTCCATGGCTGCACAAGCATCTCTGTCAGGTTGTTTGGGGCCTGGACACCCCAGCATTTTATGGGGTCCTCTGAGGAAGCCCAGCACTTGACAGGACTTTGTGACTTATAGGTCAGGCATTAAATTCAGCTCAGCCTCCCACCAGTGGTCCTGCTACCCAGTCCCACCCCATCTGCACCTGCTGAGAGGGCACTGACCCTGGGCCCAGCGCTCTGCTGCAGTGCAGTGCTCTCCCGAGAGTGCACAGAGCACCCGCTGGTGTCCCCTGCCCTGGGGACTGGCCCACACTGTCCCTGGGTGTTTATGCTTCCTTATCCCCCCCCCACTTAAAGAAGATGCCCCCACATCAGCTCCTCCTGCCCCAAACCCTCTGCCTGCCTGAGCGCCCCAGGCTATGTCCTTACCCTACCTGACTGCTAAGTCCTAGGCCTGCAAAGGTTAAGTCCAAACAGTTTCTACTGGCCACATGGGACTATTCCAAATAGCTAAACAAAATAAAACAGCCGATTCTCAGCCACGGGAGCCACGTTTTAAGTGCTTACACAACCAGTGGCTACCACACTGGACAGCACAGCTGCTGGTGCCTCTCACCGTGGCTGGTGGGCAGTGCTGGTCTACAGTGCCGTGTGCAGCTGTCTACTGAGCACCCCTCTTTGCTCTGAAGCCCCCAGCTCTCTCACCCCCTCCACCCTGTCCTCACCATGGCTTCCCTTCCCATGTGGCCTGCAGCCCTGCCTCGCCCCACGCCACCCTCTGCAAGCTTCCTCCTCTCCGCATCTCTCCTTCCCCAGTCCTGGCTGCTTCCCTGCCTCCATCTGTCGTCCACACTGTTTCCAGAGGCAGCTTTTAAAAATGCAAATCTGAATGCCACCCTTGGCTGCAAAGGCTTCCCAGGATAAAGGAAGTGGTTAAGCCCCGGGGCTTCACCATCTGGCTCATCCCCGCCTGCCCTGGCATCTTCCACTGCAGCCCCCGGAGGTGCTTCCAGGCCCAACACAAGTCACCTGAGGTCTCATCCTCTTGCACAAGCTCCTTCTTCTGTCTGGACCCCCCCTTCTCCTGCCACCTTCCCCATCCCAGTGTTGTTCAGAGCTCAGCCTCATGCCACTGCCTCCAAGAAGCTTCCGGAAGCCTCAGTGTGCTGGAGATGCCCCTCCCCCAGCCTCCAGGACAGAACCTGGCTACCTGGCAGGTTTCCTCCCCTAGTCCCCTCAGGCTCTGAGCTCCTGGAAAACAGGAGCATGTCCTCATCTCTGATGTGTCTCTAGCATCTGGGGTCAACTTCCAACACGACTTGACCTCCACCCTCACCTTCGGTCACCACCCAAGAGCCACCATCCAAAAAGCATGTGCCACAGCGGGGAGGCTGCTTAGTTCTCTAACTCGGGGTGGGGGGAGAGGGACCCAGGGGACACCAGTAAGTACCAGTAGCAGCGGATCCTAGCATAGCCATGGAGCTGTCCCCTCCCCCAAAGCTCCTCTTATCTGCACTCAGAAAGTCTGCTGCTTCAAGAAGACAGTTAAAACCTGCTGCCCCCAACTGCCAGGTTTACAAAGTGCCCATGTCCAGAGAGACAGTCGGGCTCAGTAGGTCACAGTTGCGTCCATACAAGGCCGTTGATTAGGGTGGTGAACTGAGTATGGGAGGTGGGAACTGTGGTAGACAAGAAGATGTGTGCCCTGTCTAAAGTCTGAAGGAAGGAAGGGAAAGAAAGGAGAGGAGAGGAGAGGAGGAGAAAGAGATAGAAATCAGCTGAAGGTCTAGAAATCAATGAATCACATCTTGAACCAGTAATGAGAGAAGAGTAAACAGATCTGACCCTGTTTGCAGGCAGGTGGGTGAGGGGCAGGGCAGAGGGGAACAGCAATAGGGCACAGTTTATCACAACCTTATCGGCCACATGTTTTCCAGACCAGGGAGTGGAACTCGCATGGAAGAGAACACAGTCTGACCTGGGGAAATGACCCAGTTGATAAACAAGATCTTGGGTCAGACCCCTTCCCCACAGTTCTGCTTTCCTCTTGGTCTTCAGTAAAACTCATAATTCTGTAGATAACACCAGTGTCCTCCCCTTCTACATAGGACTTTGCGGAAAGGACCCCTTTCCCCTAATCTATATTTTAAAGAGTGATGTTCACGGCCTGGAGCCCGTGGGATAGGATCACACACTCAAAAACGGGAGCCACCACGTGTCAGGAACGGTGTGAGGACTTCAGAGTCCACGGCGCCCTCCAGCTTCAGAACTGCTGTGTCCAATCCGTGGAAACTCAGGCAAACGGAAAGACGGGTGTGGGCAGCTCTCAAAAATTACTCATTCAGTCTAATTATTCATCATAGGAGTAAACTGGGACTTATAACAAAAATGTTGTCCCCAAGAGGATTCTGGCCTTATAGTATTCTGATACGAAAATAAGTGAATCTTTCCCATGATACAGGCTTACTCCATTACCATATGAGGGAATTTTGAGGATGATATACAACCAGCAAAAGAAACATGATGATCTACTAAATTTGAAAAGATTGGGAAAACTGGAGAAATAAGCAGGCTTAACTAATTTTTAAAATATCTAAAGATATGGTAGAAAAAATTTAAATCATACTGGAAGCAATTTTAAAGAGTATTTATGACACTGCAGAGAACCAAATGAGAACAAAGATGATAAATAATCCAAGAACACATTTGAAAATATAGCTAAAATATGAACGAATATAAAAACCCAGAAGACAAATCACAGAGATGCAACCTAAATATATTGGTATATTTGGGAAAGAAAAAGTACAATTGTACCAAAAGCAATAATAATATATATGACAAAATAAAATTTTATAGACTTAATAAAGTGTTTGATATTGTAGATTGGAAGTATTGATTGTATTCTAAGGCAATTTAGTACACAGAATGTATCGGGACATATATTATAAACACATTCAAATTTAAGAACTGAGGGAAATTTTACAAGTACACTAGCAGAATTAAAAAAAAGTCTTATGGCTCGGCACCTGTGGCTCAATTGGCTAAGACGCCAGCCACATACACCTAAGGTGGCAGGTTCGAATCCCCAGCCAGGGCCCGCCAAACAACAATGATGGCTGCAACCAAAAAATGGCCGGGCGTTGTGGCGGGCGCCTGTGGTCCCAGCTACATGGGAGGCTGAGGCAGGAGACTCACTTGAGCCCAGGAGTTGGAGGTTGCTGTGAGCTGTGATGCCATGGCACTCTACCCAGGGGGA
>CAUYQV010030678.1:0-24303 GCA_963574575.1 Galagoides demidoff | reverse complement strand
AACAAAAAATGGCCAGGCCTTGTGGCGGGCGCCTGTGGTCCCAGCTACTTGGGAGGCGGAGACAGGAGACTTGCTTGAGCCCAGGAGTTGGAGGTTGCTATGAGCTGTGATGCCATGGCACTCTACCCAGGGGGATAGCTTGAGGTTCCGTCTCAAAAAAAAAAAAAAGAAACACTCACTCCCACAACCACCCATAACGGAGGGACACACATTCATAAACCCTCTCATCCCTGCTACCATCCTCTGCATACAGCCTTTTTAATTTTTTTTTGAAACAAAGTCTCACTCAGTCACCCTGGAGTTGAGTGCACTGGTGTCAGAGCTCAAAGCAACCTTAAACTCTTGGGCTCAAGTGATCCTCTTGCCTCAGCCTCCAAAGTAGCTGGGACTACAGGAACTCACCACAATGCCCAGCTATTTTTTAGAGGCGGGGTCTCACTCTTGCTCAGGCTGGTCTCAAACTCGTGAGCTCAGGCAATCTGCCCACTTCAGCCTCCCAGAGTGCTGGGATTATAGGCATGAGCCACTGTGCCCGGCCCCCAGCCATGTCTTTTCAATAACATGGACAAGTTGGCAGGGGAGGCACCACAGAGAGGGAGGGAGGGGATGCCAGTCACCAAAAGCTATTTTTAAAAACTGTCACCAGGACTCACATTTGCTGAGGACCAGGACAAGGTACTGAGGTGTGGGGGACACATGGAAAACGAGGTCAAGGTCTGGCTGTGAGATAGGTGAGTACATGGACAAGGAGTGAGCAGACAAAAGGGCTCCACAAGCCAGGGGCTCTCAGGAGAGGCAGGAAGACCCAATCCCTTGCTACCCTCTCAGCCTGGTGCCTATAGACCCAACATGCCCATACTTCTTTTCACCCATTCTTTTCCCACTGTCTGAGACATTAAGCCCACCCTTAAGATGACTGTCACTAACACTGCGAAGTGCTTTCCACACAGCTGTGTTTCACACTCCAGAAGCTGCCCTCACACCTTCGGTGGAAATTTAGATCCCAGGGTGTATCCAAGGGTCTGTGGCTGGGTAAGCACAGGCATCTGCCTTCACTCCCTACCCAGACAGCATATGAAAAGGCGGTCTTTTGCATTTCTGTGAATCCTCCACAACAAATGAGCTGAAGGAAGACTGACATGGTGACACCTCCTGGCTGCAGATGGCATACGACTTGTTTGAAATGCCAAACCGTATGTGCAAGCAGGGAGGCAAGTGAGAGGCAGTTGGCCAGGAGGTGGGCAAGTACAAAGGGACCTGGCCAGCTGGTCTTTACCTACAAAACAAGGAATGACAGCTGGGCATGGTAGCTCATGCCTATAATCATAGCATTCTGGAAGGTTGAGATGGGTGGGTTGCTTCAGCTCAGGAGTTCAAGGGTAACCTGGGCAAGAGCAACACTCCATCTCTAATGTCTTAATCCTGTAATAGGGTAAAAGTGGTGAAGGCTATGTTGTTTAATAGGATGTGAACATTCCAATTTGTACAAATAATCATCACATTGAATCATATAATGGCATAAATGTAGTTATGATCTATGTATGAAAGACTTAATAAAAAAAAAAAAAGACACCATCTCTACTAAAAATTGAAAAAAAAACCTAGCTGGGTATCATGGTAGATGCCTGTAGTCTCAGCTACTTGGTGGCTGAGGCAGGAGGATCACTTGAACCCAAGAGTTTGAGGTTGCCATGAGCTAGGCTGACGCCACGACACTCTAACCTGGGGCAACAGAGTGAGACTTTGTCTTAGAACAGCAACAATAACAACAAAAAAAACCCCATGGAACAGGCACAGGGCTCTCAGAACAGCCTAGAGCAGGAACACAAAGTCACTTCAGGTAGTCCCTTGAGAACCTGGCCTGAAGTGCTGCTGGGACCAAAAGAGTGTTTGAAAAAACAAACAAGCTGGGCATGGTGGTACACTCCTATTGCCCCAGCTACTTGGGAGGCTAAAGGCAGAAGGATGGTTTGAGCTCAGCCATGGTCAGACAGAAGAGTGGACTGACAAGATCAAGTTATTCCCATACCTCACATAAACTACAATGGGTGCAGAAATGTTCTTCCAGTTCTGAAATCTTGAATCAAAAGGCCCATCCCTTTAGAGCAGTGGTTCTCAACCTTCCTAATGCCGCAACCCTTTAATACAGTTCCTCATGTTATGGTGACCCCCAATCATTATTTTCGTGAATTAGCAACAATAATAATTTTATGGTTGGGGGTCACCACAACATGAGGAACTATATTAAAGGGTCGCGGCATTAGGAAGATTGAGAACCACTGCTTTAGAATGAAGAAGATGGGCCAGGCACAGTGGCTCACACCTGTAATCCCAGGACTCTGGGAGGCCAAGGTGGGTGGATTGTTTGAGCTCTGAACTTAGAGACCAGCCTGAGCAAGAGTGAGACTCTGTCTCTACTAAAAATAGAAAAAAAGCTGTGGCAGGTGCCTGTAGTCATAGCTACTAGGGAGGCTGAGGCAAGAGAATCACTTGAGCCCAGGAGTTTGAGGTTGCTGTGAGCTATGACACCATGACACTCTACAAGGGCATCATCAGAGTAAGACTCTGTCTTAAAAAAATAAATAAATAAATGAGAAAAGAAAAAAAATAGAGTGAGGAAGATGATAGACAGATTGAATTTCAGAAGTCCTACTTCCCCCTTCAAGACAGCAGCTCTGGGCTCGGTGCCTGTGGCTCAAGCAGCTAAGGCACCAGCCACATACACCTAAGGTGGCGGGTTTGAATCCAGCCCGGGCCTGCCAAACAACAATGATGGCTGCAACCAAAAAATAGCCAGGCGCTGTGGCAAGTGCCTGTCGTCCCAGCTACTTGGGAGGCTGAGGCAGGAGACTCGCTTGAGCCCAGGAGTTGGAGGTTGCTGTGAGCTGTGATGCCACGGCACTCTACCCAGGGTGACAGCTTGAGGCTCTGTCTAAAAAAAAAAAAAATGATAGCAGCTCTGGGAGATCAGCCAGCACAGGCTGGAAAAACTTCTAAGCTACTAAAGAGTTTAAAGAACTCCCAGAAAATGGTACCTCCAGGGAACCACTGAAAGGCCTACAACTGGGAAACTTTACACCACTTTCTGCAACAGAAGACAGGGACACTGAAGTTGACCCTTGCCTCTATATCTACCTGGGAAGGCTTCCTGGAGAGGCACTCAGAACCATGTTGCTGACTACTAAGTAGGTGGGGACAGCAAGTTCCAAAAAAGCAGAAAACAAGACACAGAGCAATCCTGCCAGGGCTGCACTTCCTAATCAAGTGTGCCAGAGTGGAGAAAGGGCTCCATCAGAGGGAAACGCTTACAACCTTCATGGACAGGACCCTCTGAGACCTGTCCATGTTTTTCCCTGTTTCTTTTAAGAACTCCTACGTCCCAGGGCTGTGAGCCCAGCCCCTCACTGCTGGGATGCATCTAAACCCTATTCTCTTTTGGAAGAGGTAGAGGATTATGCAAGCCCTGACTCCTTGCCAGCCCTTAGCAGCACCCCCACCGCCACCCCCGCACCCTCTGCACTCCTTCCCTCAGCCGCCTCTGCACCTCTGAGCTGCACTTGAAAACCTCTCCCCTCACCGCATCCTTCGTGGGAGAGAAGTTGCTTAGCAGCAAACCAGAGCAGGACGTGCTTATGCAACCAGAGCAGTGTGGGCCAGCCTGTGCAGTGCCTGCAGATGGAAGGGGACATACTGCAGCCCCATCCTAGATTCCAAAGCAAACACCATCCTGTTCCCGTGGAAGACCCAAAGTCCCAGTCAGGAGCACGTGGCAAAGGACGCCTGCTTCAACTCAGTGGAGCCTCAGTGTGACAGAACTGACAGAAAACACACATGAAGAGACTTGGAAACACAGTGACTCACTGAGCGTGGGGTCTGAAGAGCAGGGAAACTGTCAAGCCCAGAGTGTGAGGAAATGATCAAAGGCTAAAGCCTCCCACACAGACCCAGGTGCTTCTCCACCTTCAGGTTCAGAGGAGGGGTTCTCCTGGCCAAGACCCTGGCAGTTCAGCGCCTCTGAGCTCCCTTGCCTACTCCAGCATGGGTTCAATTGAACTACCTGCAGACCCCGCTAGGGTCTGATCCCTAGGCCTTGAGGAAGAGATGACAAAAACGCACACATGAGGCGGGGAGCTGACATCATGCTCTGTTCTGCAGCTTCTTACCTTGATGTAGTTGATGAACTCTGCAAGGAAGCTGTGGGACTAGAGGAGCAGAGAAATTAGGATGCACGTTCCCCTGGCAAAGGTGGCAGGGCTGCCTACCTACCTGGCTGTGTACCAGCTGCCCACCTAAAGGCCACCTGCCTATGTGCCCACCCAACCACCTGCATGTGCCACCTGCCCACCTGCCTACACAAGCAATAGAGCCTTCCAGGGTCAGGGTTTCCAGAAACCACCCTCTGCCAGGACAAAGTCTCTCTGGCCACAAAAGTCTGCTGGTACTGGCACCTACCCACCTCTCACTGGCCTGCTAGGGGTATCTGGGATGGGATGGGTGGCTCTGATGAGCACAGGGTGGCTTCCTAGGGGTGGCAGGCCCACCTGCTCCTCAGTCATGGTCTCGCCCACGCCCTCCTCCTCCACCACAAAGGCCTCCTTCAGTTTCAGGTATTCCTCATGTTCCCGCTGGGCCTGCTCCTCTCGGGCCTTCCTCTCTGCCTCCTCCTGTGAACACAGAGGAGGGAAAAGATGGGAATTGGGGGCAGATGTTCTAGTTACTGTTGTCCTTGTAGGGCATACAGCCCACCCCTTTCTCAGGGACAGAGCTTTAAGACCTCATCCCCCTACCCCAGCCACACAACTGGCAGAGGCCCCTCTTGTCTTCAGCCCCATCACCATCCAGACAAATGCTGCTCAGCCACTCCCCCTGCCCTCTGTGCTCAGATCTACTTAGTAAAATGTCCTGAAAACTCTGTCATGACCCCATGCCACCATGCCCTCCAATCACCCCCACTCCTCCTACCCTGTCACATCTAAACTTCATGAACAAACATACAATCCACCTACCCCACCCCCTCCAATCTGGCTTCAATGTACCCAGCTCCACTAAAACAACTCATGCCTTGGTCTCACTCATACCCTCTGCTCACCAGATTCAAAGGACAACTTTTAGGCCTTATATCCATCCCTGTCCTCTCAGCAGTGTTGGACACAGCTGCCCATCCTTTCCTGCCTTAGCTTCAGGCCCCACCCTCTCCTGGATTTTCTCCTGCTCCCTGGGCTGTTCTTCCTGCCTCCTTCATCATTCAGCCTGTCCCTTCTCTCTCCTCCTCTGTCTCTGGGCCACCTCGCCCATGCCCATAGCATCAACAACGTTTTCCTTGCCAGTGACTGCCACAGTTGTATCCCACCCAAATCTCTCCTCCCAAACACAGGACTGCCCACGTAACACACTTACTGGGCCAACTCACAGGCACCAGACAGACCCTGTGATCTACTCCCCCATGTCTGGTCCTCTTCCTGGGTCCCTGGCTTCGTGAATCACATAGCCATCTGGTCAATGGCCCTGGTCAGAAATAGGTCCCATTGACTACTTCTTTCTCTAACTTCCAGAAAACTCCTTGGTCTTTCCATGTTGCTCCATCACCACCACCACCACCACCCAATACAACAGCCTGTCTCAACCCAACTCATTTTTCAGAGCACTCAGAAAAGTTTAAAACATGAAGCTCTGGGAGGCAGAGGCGAGAGGACTGTTTGAGACCGGGAGTTTGAGACCAGCCTGAGCAAGAGTGAAACGCTATCTCTACAAAAACGTAGAAATATTAGCTAGGCATGGTGGCATGCCTATAGTCCCAGCTACTTAGAAGGCTGGGGCCAGAAGTTTGAGGGTGCTGTGAACTAGGCTGATGCCATGCACTAGCCTGGGTGACAGAGAGAGACAGCAGAGTGAGGCTGTGCAGTAACTTGTTTCCAAAGAAATATGGGAAAGTGAGAAGAAAACAGTGGAGAAATTACAGTGGAGAAATCTGCAAATGCAGTTACAGCCAAGTGACTAAGGTTAACATCATTAGTGATAAGTCAAGTGGATAATGTGGACCCTTGGTATGCTATGTTGAAGATGGAACTTCACTGTTCCATCTTCTTCCCTCAAATCCATAATTCCAGTTTAACTATGAGAAAAATGTCAGGCAAACTCAAAATGGGGGACATTCTACAAACTACTTGCCTAGGACTCCTCAAACCTATCAATATTATCAAAAAACAGGAAAGCCTGAGAAACTGTCACAACCCAGAACAGCTTCAGGAGACATGAGAACTAAATGTAACATGGCATCCTGAACAGGGCCCTAGAAAAAAACAAGGATACTAAGGAAAAACTAATAAAATCTGAATAACATGTAGCGTTTAGTTAATGGTAGCAGGTCAGTTGTAAGAAATGTACCTCAGTAAGGAAAGATGTTAAGAATAGGGCTAACCAGGCACAGGGAAGAAGAGCCAGGATATTTAAGGTACATTAGGTAAGATTCATATTCAGAAAAGTAAAAAATCCTTGTGAATACCTCCTTGCCACTATGCTCTGCCCCTTCTGCTATAGCACTCACAGGCAGGCTTCCCACCATCCAGGGTTCTGGGACAACAGGACAGTCAGAAGTCATAGGTCTTCCCAGCTGGGGAAGCCCTAGCCCTTACCCTACATATCCCACATCTTTGTACTATTCCCTTTCTTGGGAACCCAGTTCTCAGAACAGAGGAAGCATCTGGCCAACAAACATGTGTCAACCACCTTTAGTGCAATGGCCCCCATTCCCCGAGCACCTCCCCTATGTCAGGCCCTCAGCAGATCTACCATCTCTCATAATGACTTTTAACAGACTCAAGTCCTTCAGGACCAGAGCCCCTCACATCTCTGCCCTCTGGCTCACTGTGCCCAGCCACCCTGACCATATCAGTGTCCTTCACACGCCCCAGGCATACGCAATAGTCATGTACACAGGAATCCCCATATCTGACTCTGCTTTTCAGCAGCAACTTTCACAGGTTATATCTATAGTCCAGGGACCAAATAAATCTGGACCTGTCCTTGTGCCAGGTCCATTGCCCACCTGTAGGTTGGAGGTGTTGGGGAGCTGCACAAAAAGCAAGACTGCCTGGTCAAGAGTTAGAGGTCAGAGTTAGAGGCTGGCCTCACCTTCTGTTCTTCTTCCAGGCGAAGCCGCTCCTCCTCCTTTTTCCACTCTGCTTCACGCTGGGACTCCAGGCGTTTCCGCTCCTCACGTTCAGCTTCCTCTGCCTAAACAGAGGTCTTCACAGGGGCATATTCCCCATATCCAGCTAGAGGGTGCCCACCTCCCAGACAGGTGAGGGAAGGAAATGCCTGGGCCAGGACACAGGCCAAGGCTGTAGGACACAGCCAGGCAAGCAACAAACACCAGCCCGAAGGGCAAGGAGCTGGTGTTTGCTACTTAAGGGGGTCTACCTCAATGAACAGGGAAAATAGACTCTTTCCCACTTCCCAGAACTGTACCCCATCCCTCTTGCTTGCCTCACGCTGGGCTTTTCGAGCTTGTTTCTCCTCTAGCTTCCGTAGTTTCTTGGCTCCAATTTTCCCTGATGGGTGAGTTTCTACTGGCTTTTCGGTGCCTTCTTCCTCCTGGGCTGGGTATGGTCAAAAACAGTTCAAAAGGCAAGAGTGTTGGCTCAACCCTGTAATCCTAGCACTTAGGGAGGCTGAGGCTGAATTCAAGACCAGACTAAGCAAGAGTGAGACCTACTCTCTAAAAATGGCAGAGCATTATAGCGGGCACCTGTAGTCCCAGCTACTTCGGAGACTAAAACAAAAGGATCATTTGAGCTCAAGAGTTTGAGGTTGCTGTAAGCTATAATGCCAGGGCACTCTACCAAGGGCAACAAAGTGAAACTCTGTCTCAAAAGAAAAAAAAGGTCCCAGCCAGTGAGGACTATGATTATGATAATAGATCTACCCTACCCATATCAATCCCCTTCCACTTCTACCCACCTGCAAATGTCACTAGCCCAGCTCTGTCCTCCATAGGCATCTGCCATAGATGCATGTATGTGTGTGTGTGCATGTGTATGTTAATGCACTTGTGTTAGGGGTGGGAAAGAAGTGAGGGAACCATGGAGCAAGAGAACAGAAGAGAAGTTTAGATACTGCAAAGCCATAAAAAGGGAGGTACCAGGTTCCATATCTGAGTGTCTGATGATTATAGGCAAGACTGTCTGGGCTTGCAGAGTTCTCTGGTTTTTGTCTCTGTACCAAACCTCCAGAAAAGGATGGCTCCATGGGTAAATTTAATCCACCATCAAATATGAAATCCTCCTTGCTCAGAAGTTGCTGCGGGGTTCTGTGCTTAGCCCTTGGCCAGGATTATCCCTTTGTCCCACCAGAGCCAGACCAAAAAGACAACCCCAACTTCAGGACTACCCCAAGGCCGGATGAAAGTTAAAGATCTACTGATGCCTGAGCAAAAACAGTGTCTAAACCTAAGTCTGAGACAGGAGAGATGACATAACACAGGACGTCTTTTTGAGCCAAGGGGCTAATCTGCAAGGGTACAAAGCAAAAGCCCCTAGTTTCTGGGAAAGGCCCAGATACCCACTCCTTGGGCTCAAGTCAGTCATCCACTATAAAGACTTTTTTCCCCAAGTCCTCAGGGCGCTGTTGGTCTCCCAGAACCAGGGATATGAAGACCTCTGTATCAACAGAATGTCTGTATCCCCAAACTATTCTTCTGGAGTTACAGGTGACCCTATTGCAGAAACTGCAGAAGCTCTTGGCCAGGCACTCTGTCTGTAGGGCAAGGTCCTCAGGGAATGAATTTGCCCATACCAGAAAAGACACTGGAATGTAAGGAGTGGACTGAGAAATATTCTGAGTCAGTCAGCCCTCTTACTTGAATACTGATAGCCAAAATGAAGAGAGGAGGTTGGCCCAGTGGAATTGGGGTCAAGATGCAGGGCTGTTGCCCCCAGGACCAAAGGCCAGGTCCCAAGTCTCCCTTCACTCCACCTGTGGCTCTCATATGTCCCTCCCACTAAGGCTTCACATCCTACTCCTCTACTTAGCTTTGGGGATCCCCCACCCTACCCTACAATTCAGCTTCCTTCCCTATGAAGCTGGGGCTCTCTCACCTGGGATGACAGCTTCATCTTCATTCTCATCCACTTCTGCCCAGGCCACTCGCTGGGCTCGCCGCTGGGCCTGTAGGCGGCTGCCTAGATCCCTCCGGCGCCGAGCCCTGCCTCCAGCTCTCTGCTCTTCAGGCTCCACAGGCCGAGGCTGGGCCACCCGGCCTGCTACTACTGGCTCTTCCTCATTATGCAGTGGCTCTTGGCCAGCTGTAAGGAAGAGAACAGTGTCACCCAGACAGCCCAGTCTGCCAGATGGCAGGGGGTGCAGTAGCCTGGAAGCCTCACCCTCCTCTGCTCAGCCTCCTTCCAGGCTCCTTCTGCCCACAACAAAGCCGCAACTACTCAGTCTGACTGGCAAGGCCTTTGGAACAAGGCCCACACCTTAATCCTATGCAGCAAGCTCACCACCACCCCCAACCTGTGTTGATACTTTTTATTCTCTCCCAAGGCCTTACCTTTCCAGGTGGCCTCTCAGGAGACTCCCACCCTGACATGTCCAGATCTCATCCAAAGCCCACCACAGGACTATGTTTATTTCTTGCCTACCACCACCTGCCATTGTTTCATTTGGCACCCCAACCAGAGTACACTCCCAGATGGGAGCTCTTCATCCTCCTATGAAGATTTGTTGGCTTTCTGCCTTACCTTAGCTTCTTTCTCCCCTGTTCTTGGAGAATGCATGTGCCCTGACATAGCTTGTGGGCCCAGGGAGGGGGAGAGACACATATGTAATCATCTAGCAGATGATCACTGTACAGAATAGGGTAGAAGGGAGGATAAGGCAACCTGGGTGCCCTTCTTGAGCGAGGGGCTGGGGTGGGGGGGAGGGACAGCACTTCAGAGAGTTTCCTGGAGCCTCCTTCACCTTCCTCCACCTCATAGGCAGGCAGAAAACACTCGGATGCCCGCCTCCTGGCACCCGGTCTGGAGCCAGCCTGGGAGGAATGTACAAACCTGGTGGCCTCCCTAAAGTGAGCGCGACAGGATATGGCCCAGATGAGGAGGAATGAACTATGTGTCCACCAGGAACCCTTTGGGTCTACAAGTGTGGAGGGCCAAAGGGCGAAGAGAGAAATGGAGCAAGGCCCAGAGAAAGGTGACGGTAGGCTGCCACACGGTTCCCAGGCAGAGTTCTAGCACTGTAGAGAATCTCCAGCAGTCCCTAGCGCACACACATACGCGCAAGCGCAAGGCCTGGCTGACGCGTGCCAAGATCGTCAGCCCGGCTAGGCATACCAGCGCATGCGCATGAGCCGCGGCAGACCGGCCTACAAAAGCTTAGAAGGCCGGAGACTTGCCCCCACGGGATCCGGCCCGGCAGCATCTCCTACCTGCTGCCTCCCGGCTCCGGCTGCGAGTCAGGAAGAAGATAAAGCAGACAAGCAGAGTCGCCACCGCTAAGTACACCAAGGGCGCCACCATGACGACGGCCTCCCAGTACAAACACAGTCTCCACCCGGAGGCCCCAGAGCGCCTAGGCCCCGCCCACCGACCTACGGCACCTCCCTTGCCCCCCACGTTAGACTCCGCCCACTACTCGGTCCCGCCCAGGCTTCTTCACCCGGAGGCCTTGATTTTTACTTTAAAATGAAGTGTTGGCTGGGCAGAGTGGCTCACCTCTGTAATTGGGACACTTTGGAAAGCGGAGGCAGGGGAGGATCTTTAAAGGCCAAGAGTACCGGACCAGCCTCGGCAACACAGCGCATACCCTATCTTTACAAAAAAATAAGAAATTAGCTGGGGGAGGTGGTCTGCACCTGTAGTCCTGGCTACTCAGCAGGCTGAAGCAGGAGGATCGATCGGTTGAGCCCGGGAGTTCACAACTGCAGTGAGCTGTGATTGCACCACTAAGGTCTAGGCTAGGCTACAGAGTGAGATCATATTTCTTTTCTTTTCTTTTTTTTTTTTTTTTGAGACAGAGCCTCAAGCTGTCGCCCTGGGTAGAGTGCTGTGACATCACACCTCACAGCAATCTCCCAACTCCTGGGCTCAAGCAATTCTCCTGCCTCCACCTCCCAAGTAGCTAGGACTACAGGCGCCCGCCACCATGCCCGGCTATTTTTTGGTTGCAGCCGTCATTTTTGCTTGGTGGGCCCAGGCTGGATTCGAACCTGCCAGCTCAGGTGTATGAGGCTGGTGCCTTAGCTGCTTGAGCCACAGGCACCGAGCCCATATTTCTAAAATATAAATAAATAAAATGAAGCTTTGGGAGTGTTAAAAAACCCATAATGTTAAATGCAAATTATTGCACACTGTTATGTACAGTAGAGAACATCTATTAATATGTACGTTTTAAAATCACCAACCAATACCTCATAGGATTTATGGAAACAAATGTGGAAAAGTATGTAAACATGACTCATCGCCTGTAGCTCAACTGGCTAAGGCGCCAGCCACATTCACCAGAGCTGGTGGGATGGAATCTGTCCCAGGCCTACCAAACAACAATGACAACTACAACCAAAAAATAGGCAGGTGTTGTGGCAGGTACCTGTAGTCCCAGTTATGTGGGAGGCTGAGTCAAGAGAATTCCTTAAGCCTAAGAGGTTGAGGTTGCTGTGAACTGTGATGTTACAGCACTCTACCCAGGGCAATAGCTTGAGGCTCTGTCTCAAAAAAAAAAAAAAAAGTATGTAAACATGCTTGGGAATGATACCAACTTCAGGATGTTAGTTGCCTCTTGGGAGGGAGGAAGTGAGTTGGGGTTAAGCGCTAAGCTTTGTATCTGTGAAGCTTGATTTTTTTTTTCTTGGCCTGGGCCAGGTATATGAGGCCGGTGCCCTACTCCTTTGAGCCACAGGCACCGCCTGAAGCTTGATTTTTTTGAGGCTTTTGGCCAGGACTGGGTTTGAATCCACCACCTCCAGCATATGGGGCCAGCGCCCTAGCACTTTGTGCCACAGGTGCCGCCCAAGCTTGATTTTTTTTTTTTTTGAGTTGGAGCCTCAAGCTATCCCCCTGGGTAGAGTGCCATGGCATCACAGCTCACAGCAACCTCCAACTCCTGGGCTCAAGCGAGTCTCCTGCCTCCGCCTCCCAAGTAGCTGGGACCACAAGCGCCCACCACAACGCCCGGCCATTTTTTGGTTGCAGCCATCATTGTTGTTTGGTGGGCCCAGGCTGGGGATTTGAACCCACCACCCTGGGTGTATGTGGCTGGTGCCCCAGCCGCTTGAGCCACAGGCGCCGAGCCAAGCTTGATTTTTTTTGTTTGTTTGTTTGTTTGTTTTGCAGTTTTTTTGGCCAGGGCTGGGTTTGAACCCACCATCTCCGGCATATGGGGCCGGTGCCCAACTCCTTTGAGCCACAGGCAGCGCCCAAGCTTGATTTTTTTAACAAGGAACAGTGGAGTGACCAAATCTTCCTTTTAACTAAATTGTAATATGCTTTTCTTACTTTTATCTTCAATTTTATACCTATTTTAAAAATACAAAAAAATTAACCAGGTATTTCTAATTTATATAGGGGCCAAGAAAAAAAATTAGCCAGGTGTTGTGGCAGCCACCTGTTGTCCCAGCTACTTGTGAGGCTGAAGCAGGAGGATTACTTGAACCCAGGAGTTTGAGGTTGCTGTGAGCTAGCCTGATGCCACAACACTCTAGCCTGGACAACAGAGTGGGACTGTCTCCAAAAAAAAAGACATAAATGTGCATATAATTCGCATGTGCACAGAAAGTTACTCTACTACTACAAATTGTTAGTAGAGATAATTCTTCCTTTCTACCTCATACAGATTATACAGTTTTTATAGCTTTCATTTGGAGTTCTCACATCCTCGAAGTCCTGGGTTCTAGGCACATCATTTAAGGTTTGTGGGTAGACTGGAGGTGGGAAAGATGGAAGGGAGACTAGTGAGAGAGCTTCCTGCATTGATCCAGGTGGGAACAGAGTATGACTGGATTCATGACAGTAGCAGTGGGGATGAAGAGACTAATTCAAGGCCTTTTTTAGAGATAGAATTGATAGGAGTTAGGCAGTGCCTGTGGCTCAGTGAGTAGGGTGCCGGCCCCATATACTGAGGGTGGCAGGTTTGAACCCAGCCCCAGCCAAACTGCAACAGAAAATAGCCAGCTTGTGGCAGGCGCCTATAGTCCCAGCTACTGGGGAGGCTGAGGCAAGAGAATCAGCTAAGCCCAATAGTTGGAGGTTGTGGCTTGGCGCCTGTGGCTCAAGTGGCTAAGGCACCAGCCACATACACCTAAGGTGGCGGGTTCAAATCCAGCCTGGGCCTGTCAAACAACAATGATGGCTGCAACCAAAAAAAAAAAAATAGCCAGGCATTGTGGTGGGTGCCTGTGGTCCCAGCTACTTGGGAGGCAGAGGCAGGAGACTCGCTTGAGCCCAGGAGTTGGAGGTTGCTGTGAGCTGTGATGCCAAGGCACTCTACCTAGGGGGACAGCTTGAGGCTCTATCTCAAAAAAAAGATTTGGAGGTTGCTATGAGCTGTGACACCATAGCACTCTACCCAGGGCAACAAAGTGAGACTCTGTCTCCGAAAAAAAAAAAGAAGAAGAAGAAGAATTGATAGGACCTGACAAGATCCTTTGAGGGCATAGAGGAGAAAACATAATTTCTTTTCTTTCCCTCTTTTAGGTTCTTAGTTGAGATACTCTCCTGAAAATAGAAGTCAAATTTTTAAAAAAAGCAAGCAGAAGTTTATTTATTAATACATGGTATACCCATCACTCAGGAGGGGCCTCAGTTCAAAAATATTTCTATTAGGGTGGTGCCTGTGGCTCAGTGAGTAGGGCGCTGGCCCCATGTATGGAGGGTGGCGGGTTCTAACTCGGCCTCAACCCAACTGCAACAAAAATATAGCCGGGCGCTGTGGCAGGTGCCTGTAGTCCCAGCTGCTCAGGAGGCTGAGGCAAGAGAATCACTTAAGCCCAAGGGCTGGAGGTTGCTGTGAGCTGTGACACAACGGCACTCAACCAAAGGCGACAAAGTGAGACTCTCTCTCTTAAGAAAAAAAAAAGTATTTCTCTTAAAGCAGTGGCTTAGAGGCCTTGCTTAAATAGTATTTTAATATAGCCATAAATTTTATATAGTGACAAGACAAACGATAAAGCAGCTCTATTATTTTAAAAGACAGAAAAATGTAGAATCACCCACATTCCTCTGGGGCCTGCTGGTACCTTCTCTGAGCCTATAAGCTGTCTCTAGTAGAGGATTTATGTCCTGCCATCAGGCAATTAGAGGGTGAGGCAGAGTATTCCCCTGCAATATTTTATTTATTTATTAAATCATAGCTGTGTACATTAATGTAATCATGTCCCCTGCAATATTTTAGAGAGAATTTTTTTTTGAGACAAAGTCTCACTTTGTCACCCTTGGTACAGTGCTGTAGTATCATAGCTCACAGCAACCTCAAACTCCTGTGTGATTCTCTTGCCTCAGCTTCCAAAGTAACTGGAACTACAGGCGCCCACCACAACGCTGGCTCATTTTAGAGACGAGTTCTGGCTCTGGCTCAGAATGGTTTCGAACCATGAGCTCAGGAAATCCATCTGCCTCAGCATCCCAAGTGCTGGAATTATAGGTGTGAGCTACTGCGGGCAGCTTAGGAGAAATGTTTTTATTTTCTTTAAGTGCAAGAATTGTCCCTCTTTGCTTAACGGGGTGGTTGACGTCTTCCTGCATTTCTGGTCCTCCTCTGCCCCCAAGGGGCCACTCCTGGCCACTCCTCCAAGGGTTCTACCTGAGTGGATGGTTAGCATTTATATTTCAGTAACAGAAAACAGGTCAACACTCAGAGAAGTGGATTCCACACTTTGATGAGCATCAGAATGACCTTGAAAAGCCTGGTAAGAACACTGACCCCTCCCTCCGTTTCTTGTGCATAGGCAGAGGTGGCTATTCAAGAGCTACTGCTACAGGGTTCCAGGTGGCAGGCAGAGTGATAAATCTCTGAAGGAGGGAGACAGATGATTTGCAGCTCAGGTTCAAGGCCTGTTCAAGGTGGGTCTGTTGGGGGCATTTCCTTCTCCTCGTAGTGTCCGGGATGCAAATTATAACGTAGAGTTGGCAGCAAGGAGAGCTCAGGGGGCGGAGCTGAAGACGAGGTCAGGATGAAGACTTCGGAGCTTTTGCCTAGAAGACTTTTTTTCTGACACAGTCTAGGAGTGCGCAAACCTCCCAGAGCACAGAGCGGGTGTCTGCTTCCCTTGGAGCCCCCATTACAGAGAAGAAAGCAGGAGTGGACGTGGTCCCTTTTAGTATCGAACATAGCATCCCTAGGCGGGAGGGGCGAGTCTTTCGTATTAAAAGTCTCCAGTCTTGCGAAGCCCCCAGCAATTTGGATGCATGAAGTCTAGTACCCAACTAAAGCCCACGTCCCCAAACGCGTCTAGTTATCGCAATCAGCCTTCCAGGCTTCTCAGACCGGAAACCGGGGCGCCCTCTTCCGCCACCAGCCGGAAATGTCCTTAGACTGGAGGCTGAGGGGCTTCCGGTGGTTCTGCAGGATAACCGGGGCTCACCATGGCGGCCTCCTTAGCCGGGAAGAAGATCGTGTTTGTCACAGGGAACGCCAAAAAGCTGGAGGAGGTGTCGCGAGGGCGTGCGGTGCCCACCGGGAGGCGGCTGGGAATAGAGAGGGGGCTTCCAGCTGGAGGGAGGCACGTGGGGGGAAGCGTAGAGGGGGAACTATGTGCTTGTCTCGCAAAAGATGGGGCGGGACCCCGCTGAGTGGAAGGGCCTAGGGCACCCTGCGGTTGGCGAAAGTTTAAGGGCCTGACAGATCCCAGCACAGGGCTTGCAAGGTCAGCGGCTGGGGGAACCAGAGTAGTGGCTGGAGTCCAAAGATCACTATTGAGCTATACCCCATAACGGGGCCTCGATACCTTTCAGGGACTGATCAAGGTCCCGCTGTTGGTCCGGGGGTTGCTAGTGCCAGAAAGGGCGTGGGACTGGGTTCCAAACTGAATAGACGCCCCCACCACGGTCCAGAAATGTTCCACCTTCTTTCTGCATCTGTGAAATAGGGATAATGTGGGACGTCTGCTTCGCAGCGTTATAGAGAGAAGTTAAAGGAGGGATGGAGCCGGGCGCGATGCTCACACCTGCAATACCAACACTGGGAGTCCGAGATGGGTGGATAGCTTGAGCTGAGGAGTTCGACACCTGCCTAAGCAACAGCAAGATCCCCGTCTCTAAAACTAGCCGGGCGTTGTGGCTGGCGCCTATAGACCCAGCTACTTGGGGGGCTGAGAAAAGAGAATCGCTTGAACCCAAGAGTTTGAGGTTGCTGTGAGCTGTGCGCCACAGCACACTACTGAGAGCGGAAAGTGAGACTGTCTCAAAAAAAAAAACACAATAACAATGAGGGGGTGGGATCCGAAGTTCTGCTACAGGAACTTTGTAGCTCAGAGTTTATAGAACGTCTTTGGCTGCAAGTAACAGACACACAGGTAGCTTACGTAAGCCACCATGTGTCTTTTGTCTAAGTTATGGTGTCCCACAGGACCTGAGGATTCCCGTAGCTATGATGCTATGGCACGCTACTGGGACCTATCCTGTCCTTGTAGATTTGCTTATCCCTAGACCTGTTGGGATTTTCCTGCTTTCTCCCCTGCGGGTGGAGAGGATAGGGAGGCTTCTACCAGACACCAGCCCCTTTTCTGTCAGCCACAGCCAAGGAGATAAGATCATGTATCTGATTAGAGGATGACACCCACCGATTATATTTGAGACAGACCAGTGAGGTGCAGTTCTGAGAGAAACTTCATTTGTCCCTAGCACAGGGACAGATGGCATTTCTTTGCCTCCTCAGGAGCCAGAGCCTTGTGCGGATTAAAGGTTTGGGATTCTGGGATCAGACCAGTCAACCAGACAGGCAGGGCTGCTGGGAACAGAGCCCATGTGGGATGGTGAGCACCAGATCCCAAACCTCTGGCTGAGAACACTGCCTTCTCACATCTAAAAACACGTAAGCTGGACCCACTGGCTCACACCTGTAATCCCAGCAACATACACCTGAGCTGGCAGGTTTGAATCCAGCCTGGGCCCGCCAAACAACAATGATAGCTGCAACCAAAAAATAGCTGGGCATTGTAGCAGATGCCTGTAGTCCCAGCTACTTGGGATGCAGAGGCAAGAGGCTCATTTGAGCCCAAGAGTTTAAGGTTGTTGTGAGCTCTGATGCCATGGCACTCTACCGAGGGCAACAACATAAGACTCTGTCTCAAAAAAAAAAAAAAAAGTCACAGGAACTGCTAATACTATTTTTTTTTTTGCTTTTTTTGGCTGGGGTTGGGCTTGAACCCACCACCTCCAGCATATGAGTCCAGCTCCGTACTTCTTTAAGCCACAGGTGCTGCCCTAATACTATTTTTTTTTTTGGTGCCACCTCCGGCATATGGGGCTGGCACCCTACCCATTTGAGCCACAGGTGCTGCCTACTATTTTGTTGTTGTCTTTATTCGTAATTGGAAAGGTGCAAAATTTCAATGAAGGGTTAGTAAAAATAAAGAGGTATTTTTTCCCATTCAAGTTGCAGGCCTGAATATCTTCTGCTAGGGTATTCCAGGCCTAGGAAGACAGATAAGGTTTCTGGGAGCACTGAGAAGGGAAGAGCGTGTTCTGGATTGGGAGGGGGTGGTTAGCACAAGCAGAGGTCTAAAGTAGAAGGAATAGAGAAGTAAGGTGGAGGGGGCTGGCTTTCTAAGGTGGGACCCTGATAGCTGGGGTGGAGCTCATGGGCCTAACTTGGTAAGCTTTGGGGGACTGGCAGGAGAGTCAGTGATGGGAAAGGTAGATGATAGCTCATGTAGTAATGGTGAATTATTAGCAGATGGTGATAAATGTTCTTTCATTTTTGGAACAGGTCATTCAGATTCTAGGAGATAAGTTTCCATGCACTTTGGTGGCACAGAAAATTGACTGTATGTCTGTCTCCATTTTGTTTTATTTTTAAAAGATGGTTCCATTTCTTTGTCTCCCTGTGACTTGACTTTGTGTATCTGTTTTCTTGATAAGTGCCCGAGTACCAGGGAGAGCCAGATGAGATTTCCATACAGAAGTGTCAGGAGGCGGCTCGCCGGGTAACTACCCTGCCCTTGTCCCACATTGACATCTATTGTCCAGGTGGCTCCTGGGGCCTCCGCATGCTGGGGATGGGCAGGGAACAACAGAGTAGGCACAGTTTGTTGTGACTTCTAGAACCTGCTCAGATCCATCCAGTCCAGGGTCAGTTAATTGGCCTTGGAACACTGCCTTCCTTTCCCAACCTTAACGGTGTGATGTCTCCCCTAAACCACCACCATACACAGTCTCTCTCTCTCTCTTTCTCTCTCTCTTTCTTTTTCTTTGTCCCCTTTCCCTCTTGCCCTCCTTCTCCAGTTCTTAGATACATACATTCCAGACCTATATTCTCCTTACATGCAAATCTAACCCCTCACTTCACACATCTCTGGAGCTGAGAGAGGAGCAGGTTAAGAGTCAGGCTACTGGCTCAGCGCCTGTGGCTCAATCGGCTAAGGCGCCAGCCACGTACACCTAAGGTGGCGGGTTCGAATCCCCAGCCTGGGCCCGCCAAACAACAATGATGGCTGCAACCAAAAAATGGCCGGGCGTTGTGGCGGGCACCTGTGGTCCCAGCTACTTGGGAGGCGGAGTCAGGAGACTCGCTTGAGCCCAGGAGTTGGAGGTTGCTGTGAGCTGTGATGCCATGGCACTCTACCCAGGGGGATAGCTTGAGGCTGTCTCAAAAAAAAAAAAAAAAAAAAAACGTGCCCGGGAAATTCAGGTAATTGAGACCAGTAAAGAAAGGATAAACTGCTATTGAATAAATGTGTGAGACATAACTACCTTCTTTACCCTGAATTATTTTCATCAGCAAAGCTAAAATGTGTGTGGGGGCCTACTTTATCCAAATAATAGAGCTGTGCAAAGCTATCCTGAATTTAAGAAAGCAGCTGACCTTTGAGCTTTCTCTTAAATATTCATTGTTGGATTAAAAATGGGGCCCAAGACACACACACACACACACACACACACACACAGGTTACAAAACAGTGCTTAATAGTGTGACTCTGTTTCCTTTGGGATGGAGAGAGACTGGCCTTGTATACAGTTCTTCTCGGTGGTGAATAAAGCTGTAATGAGGTCACAGATTCCTTTTTATGCCATTTTAGGAATTTCTTTGAAAGGAGTCCAGCAGCGATGTCCTTTACCTGTTAAAGTTATCCATTAGAATAGGCAAAGCTTTTCAAATAAAGTAAAACCATTTTCCCCCAAATTCCTTATATCCCTGAGTGCCCGGTTTAGGATAAAGAAAGATTAAAATCTTTGTAAAAACCATTATATTGCCCCCACAGGGAAGAGCTATTTTCGGAGGGGGATTGTGAAATTAGTCGCATCTTATTTTAACCTTGAGTTTTCTGCTGCTTGTTTCACCTTTAATCAGAGAGATTCCCTAAGACTGACGTAAAATTGGCGAGGATTCCTTGAACACACTAATGTAAAATATAAGTGTTATTCTCTATTTATTAAAGAGAAAACACCATATGGATGCTTGGTAATATTGATTTGATTATGAAGATTTCTATTATTTTATATTAATACCTCAAATGGTTGAAACATATACATATTTATTCATGACTATTTACTATTATATCAAAACAAACTGTCTTGTCATTTCTCCGGCTTCTTTCCTTGACTTTTGGTTTTGAATTGATAAATAATCATGCACGTTGGTGAGATGGAATGTGATATTTTAATACATATACATATTGTGTAAAAATCAAATCAGATATTTACCTTACCCATCATGCCCTGCATTTATCATTTTTTGTGATGAGAATATTCAAAATCCTTTCCTCCAACAATTTTAAAATACACAATATTGTTAACTGTATCACCCTGCTAGGTAACAGAGCCCCAGAACTTGTTTCTCCCTTCTACCTAACTGTACCCGTTGACTGTTGTATTGACCTTTCAGAGTGATTATTTTGGAAGAAAAGATGTATTCTTCCAACATCCTTCCTACTTACCCATGTTAGACCTCAGTCAATATTTGGGGCATGAGTATAAGAATAATTCAAATGCATTTATATTTTAATTACAAGCAGATGAAATTATTCCAAAGCTAGGAACTGACTCAACTACTAAACTAGATATGTGAAGTAATGAGCAATCAAAATGGTAATTCAGGGCAGGCCCTGTGGTTCAAAGGAGAGTAGGGAGCAGGCCCGATATACCGGATGGAGGTGGTGGGTTCAAATCCAGCCCTGGCCAAAAACTGAAAAAAAAAAAAAAAAAAGGTAATTCATCACATTAGAAACTACATCAGGTTTGCTCTGTTGAAGCAGAAGATAAGCATTGTTTTTGAAAGATTTAGACAAAATGTAAAGACCAAAACAGCTAATATTTTTGTTAGAGGCACATCTTGTTTTTATTAAGATATGGTTGCATACTTTCTCTCTTCTTCACCAACATTTCCATCTTGAAAGGCTTTTTTCCCCTTTTCTGCCTATTAAGGAATAGGACTCTTATTTTAACAACTTGACTAAAGTCATATAAACAAACATTGAGAGGTAAAATACAACAGTATTGCTACAAACACTAGACTCCAAAGAGGTACACTTGGGAACAAGGGAATAGTTCTAACGTGTCCAGTGAAGTTACCTAAGAAAACTCTGTACAAAGTGTTTGAATCATTTTCATGCCTCTGTCTATTTTTCTGTTAAATCTCTGCTTTTGTGGTAAAACTCAAGCCCAAATAAAGATGGCATGCTTTATTTGGTTTCATTGTTACATTTTAGAAAAAAAAATAGATGGTCCAAAGGGGATAGAATGGTCTTATCAACAGTGATGTAAACTATTAATAAATAAAATTATTTTTCTCAGCAGTTGTGTTATTTTACTTTGAAATTAAAGTACATTTCTTAGTATCACAATATGCTATGCCTCAGAGAATAAGTAATTCCTATACTATATAGGATTCCTAAATCTTATTCTCGTAAGGGGGGGATTCTTCAAAAAGTTTTCGCTGTCAAAATATTAATAATTAATTAATTATGACTTTGATTATAAGTATTCTAAATTCAAGAACTTTTTCTGTAATTAACTTGACTACATCAGTATTTAGCCTACTTTTGTTTACTTTATTTATTTGTTGGGTGGTACCTATGGCTCAGTGGGGTGCTGGCCCCATATACTAAGGATGGTGAGTTCCAACCCGGCCCTGGCCAAACTGCAACAAAAAAATAGCCGGGCCTTGTGACAGGTGCCTGTAGTCCCAGCTACTCGGGAGACTGAGGCAAGAGAATCACCTAAGCCCAGAAATTGGAGGTTGCTGTGAGCTGTGTAACACCACGGCACTCTACCCAGGGTGATAAAGTGAGACTCTGTCGCTACCAAAAAAAAAAAGTGAGACTCTGTCTTAAGGGAAAAAGAAGATTCAGCTCCTGCTTCTGAGGAGAGTATGGCGTGGGCCCTTTTCTCTCTATAACTTCACCTAGAGGGAAGGGGCAGGGCAGCTCTCTGAAGTATTTTTTACAAAAGCACTACTCCCATTTATGAGAGTTCCACCCCTGTGAAGCCTAATCACCTCCCAAAGACTTCACCTCCTAACAGCATCATATTGGAGTTAGGATTTCAACGTATGAATTTTGAGGGGACATAAACATTCAATCCATCACAGCTCTCTCCAGGAAGCCTCCTATCATTCAATAATCTAGTCTAGCCTAAGAGAGTTTTTTTGGAGACAGAGTTGTATTTTCTCACCCTCGGTAGAGGGCCATGATGTGGCATCACAGCTCACGGTAACCTCAAACTCTTGGGCTCAAGTGATTCTCTTGCCTCAGTCTCCCAAGTAGCTGGGACTACAGGTGCCTGTCACAGTGTCCAGGTATTTTTAGAGATGGGGTCTCACTCTGGCTCAAGCTGGTCTCAAACCTCGAACCTTTGAGCTCAGGGCAATCTGCCCACCTCAGCCTCCCAGAGTGCTGGGATTAAGGCATGAGCCACCACACCCTGCCTAACCTGAGCTTCTTTAAGGAGTGGTGGCTGGATTCCAAGAGGACAAAGTGTAAATCATTCTCAGGTTTCTACACACACATCTTGCTTGCTAATGTCCCACTGACAAAGCAAGACATTGTGGCCAAGCCCAGAATCAGGCTGGGGTGGAACTAGACAAAAGCATAAAAATCAGGAGGTACTGGGGGCAACCAGTATAGCAATTCACCATTGCCTTCCCTCTACCCTGTAATATTTCACAAGCAAAATACAATCACCCTCTTCTAAGCCCTCCCCATTCCCCAAACTTTCATCACATTATGGCATCAGGATCAGGCTTGAACTCCAATGTCTCTTCATCTGAAATAGGCACAAATATAGTGGAGGCTATAGTTAGTTAGTGCATTTCTTGAGGTGCAGGGGACTTCCGGCTCACTCTGACTCATGGGAGCTGATTGTGAAGATCTTCTCCCAACTCCACATTCAGTGATATCACATTAGTAGCTTGATATTGGCCACAGTGGGAGAATTTATACTACAGAAAGTGGCAAACACTACAAATCAGGGCTTTTAAATTTTTTCCCTTGGGACCAGTTGTTAAACATTTACCAGCACACCACTCCCCTAAAAATACAAGTTATCTGCCTCCCACACACAGACAGGCTAACCGTGCTGAGACACGGACAGGATAACCATAGTAGACACTCCTATTCAAAATGGACTATGGGGTTGGTGCAGTGGCTCATGCCTGTAATCGTATCTGGGAGGCCACTAGGATCACTTGAGATCAGGAGTTCTTTCAAGACCAGCCTGAGCATGAGTGAGGCCCTGTCTCTCCTTAAAAAGAAAAAAATAGCCAAGCATGTGGCAGACACTTGTAGTCCCAGCTACTCGTGAGGCTGAAGCAGGAGGATCACTTGAACTCAAGAGTTTGAGGTTGCTGTGAGCTAGGCTGATGCCATGGCACTGTAGCCTGGGGTAACAGAGTGAGATACTGTCTGTGAAGACAACTGCAACCAAAAAATAGCCAGGGGTTGTGGCAAGTGCCTACAGTCCCAGTTACTAGGGAGGCAAGACAATCACTTGAGCCCAGGAGTTTGAGGTTACTGTGAGCTGTGACCTCACGGCACTCTACCTAGGGCAGCATATTGAGACTCTGTCTCAAAAAGAAAGAAAGAAAGAAAGAAAGAGAATCACTTGAGCCCAAGAATTTGAGGTTGCTGTGAGCTGTGATGCCAGGGCACCCTACTGAGGGGGAAAAAGTGAGACTCTGTCTCAAAAAAAAAAAAAAAAATAGAGGACTCTCTTAACCTTTGGCTCTTACTTTCTGAGATGTCTTTCCTTTTAAATAGGAAGTGACCTGTGTTTGCCTCTGAATAGTTTTCTTAGCCTGCTTCTTGCCCAAAGAAGTCAGACACACACACAGCATGCAATACTACTCAGCTATAAAAAAGAATGAAATCATGTCTTTTGCAGCAACATGATTTGTGCATAATGTTGGAAGCCCTTATCTTAAGTGCAATACCTCAGAAACAAAGTCAAATATCACATGTTCCAGTTTATAAGTGGGAGCTAACTAATGAATGCACACAGACATAGAGAGTGGAATGATAGACATTGGAGCGTCTGAAAGGTGAGAGGATGGAGTGAGGTATAGGATGAGAAATTACCTAATGGGTGCTACATACACTAATCTGGTGATGGTTGCACAAGAAGCTCAGACTTCACCTCTATGCATTAAGTATATTCATGTAACAAAACTGCACCTATAGCCCCCAATTTTTTTTTTTTTTTTTTTTTTTTGAGAATGACTCTCACTTTGCTGCCCTGGGTAGAGTGCTATGGCATCGTAGTTCACAGCAACCTCAAACTCTAGGGCTCAAGCAATTCTCTTGTCTCAGCCTCCTGGGTAGCTGGGACTACAGGTGCCTGCCACAACACCTGGCTACTTTTACAGACTGGGTCTCACTCTTGCTCAGGCTGGTCTCGAACCTGTGAGTTCAGACAATCCATCAATCCACTTGCCTCAGTCTCCCAGAGTGCTGGGATCACAGATGTTTTTTTTAAAAAATACAGAGTTTTTTTTAAAAAATAGATTTGGAGGCTCGGTGCCTGTGGCTCAATCGGCTAAGGCGCCAGCCACGTACACCTAAGGTGGCGGGTTCGAATCCCCAGCCCGGGCTCGCCAAACAGCAATGATGGCTGCAACCAAAAAATGGCCGGGCGTTGTGGCGGGCGCCTGTGGTCCCAG
>CAUYQV010030675.1:0-10053 GCA_963574575.1 Galagoides demidoff | reverse complement strand
AAATTGAAAGATATCACAACTGTCTTTTGAGAGAATGAGAATGTACCTTTATAATAAAAATAAAACAAAAAGTGTCAAAGTGAAATGTCAGAGATATCAACTCTTAAACTTAATAATCAAGGGAATTGAACATTTCATACTTAATAACTATATATGTATATTATATATCTTAGCTAGGTGCACAGGAAAGGGACTTAACACTTCCATACGAAAGCTATAGCCCAACTACAGACCAAATGAAGAGGAAAGAGGAGGAGTGAAGGGGAAAAGGGAGGATGGGAGGAAGGAGGGTAAATTGGTGGGATCACACCTATGGTGCATTTTAAAAGGGTACATATTAAATCTACTAAGGGTAGAATATAACTGTCTTAACACAATAACCAAGAAAATGAGATGAAGGCTACGTTAACCAGTTTGATGAAAGTATTTTAAATTGTATATAAAACCAGCACATTGTATCCCATAATCGCATTAATGTACACGGCTATGATTTAATAAAAAAAAAGTAACATTCTAATAGAATTATGTCCAAGTTACATCACAAAATCACAGACCTTGTTTAAATGTCATGGCTCAATAATAAGATCTGTGGCTCCTATGGAGAAAAATCCTATTCTTAGACTGGAATAGAAAAAGAGCAAGGTGACCCAGGAGTATCTTTCTGTGACTGAAAAACAGAGACACTAAAGTCTAATGATTACCAGTTTGAAGGGTGGTATCCGTGAGCTTAGATTCGCTTCCCATGCCCCAACTTAGGACATGATAACCACAAAAAATATAGTTATCAAAAATAGTACCAAGAAAGAGTGAAAAAAGGAGGAAGAGAGACAAGGGAGGAAAAAAGGGAGTGAAAGGGAGAGGAAGAAAAAACTTTTAAATTACAGTGACATCATGGTATATGATTATTTCCTTAACTCCTTTTAGAACAGTAGAAAAGAAGAAAATTATTTATTTTGACTCTTTGAATTTGAGGAGAAACTTTACTTCATTTTACATTGATAAAGAATATATCTTCTTCCCAAAAGAATTATTTCAGCTAAAAACTACAGAATACTTTTTCTTCCCTAATATGAAACTAATTTATAGCTTTCATAGGAAAACTATAACCCAATTTTAGCCCAGGTATATGGGGAGATGAGAGAGGGAGGGCAGGGGAGGGTAGAGGGTGGGTGGAGGGAAGGTGATTGGTGGGATCACACCTATGGTTCATCCTATAAAGGTACATGTGAATCTCTCTAATTATAGAATATAAATGTCTTAACACAATAACTAAGAAAAAGACATGAAAGCTATGTTGACCAGTTGGATGAAAGTATTTCACATTGTATACAGAAACAGTACACTGTACCCCATGATAGTATTAATGTACACTGATATGATTTAATAAAAAATAAATAAATAAAATTTCAAAAAAAAATAAAAATAAATAAAAATTCAAAAAAAACCTACAGAATAAAAATTAAATTATTTGAAAAACTGCTCTTCTGCAGTTCTTCAAGGAATTATATCTTCCTGACAATATGTATCAATTAACATTAGAATTCGTATACAAAATGTGGTATGAAAATAAATTTCACGCTCATTTACAAAATATTTTCCTTGAAAATCATGAAAGGGACAGTATATCTTTTAAGCTGAGAAATATGGTGTTCACTAACTATGTGATTGAATGAGGATTCTTTAATAGGGAGCTACCTTAAATTGTCTACCTGAAGTAATGATGCAAAGTGAATTATATAGCATCCTCTTCCAACTATTCTCAAAAATATTCTAATCAATCAACTACATCTAATCAAGACTATAGAATTATTTTCCAATTTACTCCAAATAATGAAAACAGTGGAACAAGTTAGACAGTGCCACGAGGAAGCAATCAAACACTTGAGAACGTGAAGCACTCTTGAGACAATTTACATTCCTTATGGAACACACTATAGTCACAGTAAAGAAAAATATGAAAGGCAAAATGTTGAGACCTAAAATATTTTAAAATGGATACTTTAACAAATACAATATGTAAGCATTGTTTGGATCCTGACCCTCGAAGTAAATTTGTAAGAGTTTTGTCTTTTTTTTTTAATTATGAATCAATGTGAACATGGTATTAATACTAAATGATAATAAGGAATTGGTGTTAATTTTCTTGTGTGATAATCTCATGGTTATCAGGATAAAATATCCAAACATCTTTAATGCTAGGTGAGCATAATAAATTATTTATGACCAAAGTAGTATGGCGTCTGAAACTTTCTTTCAAATGGTTCAACCTATCTCTATGCAACATGTCTATATGCAAGGCCGATACCTATTATACATATATATGGACATGCATATGCACGCATATAATATCAGTTAGCATTCGTATCATAATGGTCCTTAAACTTTTTTATCTATTTGAATGTTTCCCATAATAGAAACTGAACAACAAAGGAGTGTTACAAATTCTTTTCCCAGAACTTTGACTTGTTGCAATAATTGGCTTGAGATAATCAAAACAACTACAAAATAGTGCAACCCAGCCTAGTGGAAATTACATTTAATATTTTACTTGATGGAATACTAATACACTGATGGTTAAAAACATGCAATCTTTTGACTTTTTCTCTCCATAATGTATTAATAATGTGTATTTTCAACTTAAAATTTGTAGAAAATACGCATAAATATTCCAATTAAGATCATTCCTGTTTTACAGTAAAATAAATATTTCAAGACATATGTGGGTTCCATAGATAGTTTATATGATTTGTAAAACACATGTTATACTTTTGAGAATTATATAAACCAGATGAAAATATACTTTAAGTTATAAACTTTGCATTATATCAAAAGCTGTGTTTAGGTTAGAGAGCTATGGTAAACCCAAATATTTGAGATAGTACATATTCCAAGTTGAAAAATTAAGTAATAAATATGGAAAAAGAAAACAAAACTAAAATTTGGTATAATAAGGTATTATTAAATAAAATGAGTGTGAAAGGTGAAAAATGGCCAATAACAAGATGATATGATATAAATATTTTGTACTATTTCAGTATTTGGAAAGCCATCAGTTATGGTTTTCAAAACATTTGCAATACCAAAAAAAATAAATAAATAAGACAGGCCACTTAAAATTTTTTAAGTAAAGGAGTTTCCCTTAATCTAAATTCTTTTTTACTTTCCCATCTTTCTCTGTAGTCAGAGCTAGCATAAAATGTTTTGAAAAGAAAGCAAGTCTTTAGAGATCACAACCAACCAATTTCACACTACAAGCAGTCGTAAATAGAGCTAAATTCCCTTTAGTAATACACTATTTATCTTTGTGCTTCATTGAGTTCAAAGAAAAGCATTTTTCAGAGCATAAGCAATTAACTTCTCGTTCTTTTCTATTCTTGAAAGAACGTTATCAGAAAGCATGGGATTAGGAAGCTACAGAGCTATCAGAGTTATTCTTAGTGTATGAAATTTCAATTTAGCAAAACATGTAAAACCCTAAAGGCAGTTAAGACTCAATACAGAGAAACCATTTTGTTTTCACAGTATATTTTTGCATCATCAGTGACCCTACTGATTTTCTGCTGAAATGAAATGTGTAGGTATTAGGTTCAGAAATTATTCTGCACCAAACATTCATTGCCAAGTCAATGCCATGGCTTACCTAGAAAATTTCCTGAAAAACCATGTCCAGATATTTGTACAAAACAGAGATCACAATGTAAACATTTTTATAAATATGACATTGATATTTTCTTTCAAAACAAGTTGAAGGGGTCATTATTAGAGTAAATAATATATGTACTTTACATAATTAGGAAAGATTAGAAATTGATCTATTACCGAATTCCTACATGTTGGAAGAATAACTTTTCTCCTATGGTTATTAAAAAATATGTATCTATTTTAATATCCATATATTGTAAGTTAATCTAAAAATAATTCATAGATGCATAAAAGTTAGTAGTGAGATAAAATGAGTTTTAAGAAGAGATGGTTTGGGGAGGATGGAGATGGTATAGTCATAATTATTCCTCCTTTTTAATTTTTTTAAAAATTTTTTTGGCTGGGGTCAGGTTTGAACCCACCACCTCCAGTATATGGGGCTGGTGCCCTATTCCTTTGAGCCACAGGCACCGCTTCAGTTATTTTTCCTTTTTATCTCCCCATATTCCTTAATAAAAACAGACAAAGCAACTAGAATAGTAAATTAAAGACCCTCAGCCATTATCTGCACCAATTCTTTGCAGCAGAATATCCTTCAGAGACCTATCAATACAAGTGGTGGTGACAAGCCACTGGCAAGTTTGAGACTTAGAGTATGGCCATCACCATTTCAAAAGACGTATTAAAAAAAAAAATTGGCTTCTGCTGAAATGGCCAGAGTTACTACATAACATATTAAGCCAGTATGAAAGAACAATGAAAACTAAGAGGAAATTTATGAAGATTAATTTAATTAGTAATGCAGGGACTTACAGTGCTAAAGCAAAACACTATAAACATTCCAAACCGTGTGAACATTCTACGTATAAACATTCTGACTTAGGGCAGCTCAACACCCTGCTAAGACAAAGCTCCACACCATATAGAAACTATTAGAGTAGAATCCTAATTGAGCAGGACATAACAATGGGACAAAAGCAAGATAAATTCCCAATAAAAGACAAAAGGGAAGCAAAGTTGATGGATTTTATAAGTAACAAAAGCTACATGTGTATAATTTCTATGTAAAACCAGAAGAAGGAGCTGATAAATGGGAACAGCACTATAACATATGAAAAGTTTTTAAGATTCAGCCAAAGCAGGATTTAGAGAAAAAAATTATGGTTATAAATGCCGTGTCAGGGAAAAAAGTTCTAAAGTCAATGACCTAAAGTTCCCCTTTAAGCTACAATAAAAGAGATAGAAAAGTAATACAAAAATAGGTAGAAGAAATAAAATAATAATCGTAAACACAAAAACCAATAAAATAGATAAAAGACAGAAAATAAAGAAAATTAACAGGGTCAAAACCTGGTTCTTTGAAAAGATCAACAAAATTGATAACTCTGCCCAACCACCTAACTATAGCAAAGAATAGAGAACACAATCACCAATAACGGCAAGTAAAAAAGGAATTGTTGACAAAGATCCTACAGACATTAAAATGATAGAGAATACTATAAATCATTTTACATCCACACATTTTATAACTTAATTGAAATATTTACACTTGTGGAAAAATAAAATTTACAAAAATTCATGTAAAAAAATACATTTATTGAGTAAATTTAATTAGAGATCTTTCCAGAAAAAGCAAAACAAACAAAAACTCAAGGCCCAGAGATTTCACTAATAATTTCCATCAAACATTCAACTCAAATAGCATTAATCTTATACATTATTTTCCTGCAAGTGCAGAAGAAGGAAATATTTCTCAATTTACAGAGCTAGCATAACCCTAATAGGAAAACATGACAAGGTCATTATAAAAATAAAATTTCAGGTCAATAACCTTTATGATTATTGGTATAATAGCTCTTTAAAAGTATTTAAAAATAAAACTTCCATTTGATCCCACAATCCCATTACTAGGTATCTAACCAGAAGAAGAAAAACCATTTTACCATAAGGACATTTGGCTTAGAAAGTATATTGCAAATCAATTCACACTCAATTCATTCATGTGTTGATAGGCACTTGGGTGGTATCAACCAAAGTACCCATCAACACATGAATTGATTAGTCAACTGTGGCATATGTCTACCATGGAATGTTTAGAGAGGTTAAGTGGTAAGCTCTCACCTAAATTGCACAACGTAGGGGTGTATAGCACACACACCCCTGGATGAAGGGCTCAACTACAACTTGAACTTAACCTAAGAAATGTAGAAAATATAACCTAATCAGAGTCCTGTCATATTAATCTGAAAAATCAAATAAGATTGAAAAACGATAATACACCATGATCAAGTAGGGTTTAGCCAAGATATTCAGGCTTAGTGTATTACTAAAAGGCCAAGAAAAGTTATTATTCACTTCTTGTGAGTTTAGAAAATGTTTATGTTTTACAAGTATTAAATTTCACAATAAATTTTGACAAAATTTAGACATATGTAAGTGCAGAAGACCAGTCCAAATGGTAACAATCTAACTACAGATGTTATTCATCATAATATGTTTTGGCTCAGTAGCTACTGGAAAAATATATCAACATTTACTTAAAAAATTCTTTGAATTATTTAATATTCAGTTTGGTACAACTGCTGTAGGCTCAGGGCTTACAATGTTCACACATGTATATCTATGTGATAAGCAGAGTATTTGCTTTGGTAACATTTTTCAGAAATTTATATTCAAAAGTACACCACTCATGACAAACCAGGAGGATAATCTCAAATATTCAGCAAAAATACATATTGATGCTGCATCTTTCCTGGACTAAGTTCTTATAAATGTAGTTCTGATGGCTTAGAAAAACATCAAAGTAAGATCTAAGGGCAGCAAAAGGAGAATAAAATAGAAATAAATACTCTAGTCAGAAAAATACTGCAACTTTGCTTTCTTCCATTCTTCCTTTGTACACATTTTTGCTTAAAGTAGCATGCTGGTTTATACATACCTACATCTTGTCACTAATAATTTTGGTAATAATTTTTCTTGAAGGTTGTCTTAAGAAGGATTATAAGACTGTAGTTGAACTAGTCAGGGATCACTATCTTGATGAATTTAGGATGTTTCCATTTCTATCACTACCATTAACTATGGTGTAAAAACTGAGTATACCCATTCTTCTCTATTTCCATATGAATAACCCACAGAAAAATGAATTATCAATAGATATTTAATATCTTTTTGTTAAAAATAATAAAAACATCTTCTCCTGAAAATATATACTTTCATATTGAATAATAATGGTACATCCATTGCACTTTAGTGTCTATCAGAAATGATTTTCAAATGCATATGGGCATACCTCGTTTTATTACGCCTTGTTTTATTGAGCCTCACAGATACTGTGATTTTTTAGAAATTAAAGATTTGTGGCAATCCTGTGTTGAGTAAGTCTGTCAACATTGTTTTTTCAGCAGCGTATGTTCACTTTATGTGTCTCTGTCATGTTGGGTAATTCTCTCAATATTTCAAACATTTTCATTATCATTAAACCTGCCATTGGTGTTCTATGATCAGTGATCTTTTACTTACTATTGTAACTGGGGCACCGCAAACTAGCCCATATAAATTAGTGAACTTAAAATGTGTGTTTTGACTACTTCACTCACTGGCCACGCCCTCTCTCCATTTCTTTGGGTTTCCCTATTCCCTGAGATGCAGGCGTATTGAAATTAAACTGGTTAATAACCTTATAATAGCCTCTAAATGCTAAAGTAAAAGGAATATTTATGTGTTGCTAGAATTAGAATGTATAGGTATATTTTAATGTGTTTTTAATAAATTGTGTGTGTCTTGCTCAAAAAACAAAACAAATGATTTAGAATATTAAATAAATTTAGTTGATAAGCAGCAAGGTATGAGAGGATTGATTAAAAATTTGAAAGAAGTTTGGCTGTAGATAAAATCTTATCAAATAACAGCACATTCTACAGAGAAATATGCAGTAATAATAAGAGTCAATCATGGTGGCTTGCCTTGGTAAGTCTAGCACTTCGGGAGGCTGAAGTGAGAGGATTGCTTGAGGTCTGGAAATCAAGACCAGCTTTAAATAACATAGTGAGAACTCTTCTTTAGAAAAATAAGATAATTAACTAGGTGTGGTGGCTTGTGTTTGTAGACCCCACTACTTGGGAGGCTGAGGTAGATCATCACTCAAGCGTGAGGTTACTACGAGCTATGATGAGGCCACTGCATTCTAGTCCTAGCAACCTAATAAGACCTTATGACTTTGTCTCAATTAAAGAAGAAGAAAAGGAGGAGGAGGAAGAAGAAGCGGCAGCAGCAGCAGCGTGGTAAACTTCATTTTTGTCCTATTTTAAGAAATTGCCACAGCCACCTCAACCTTCAGCAGCCATTACACCCATCTGTCAGCAGCCATCAACATCAAGGCAAGACCCTCCACTATGAAAAGATTATAACTCACTGAAAGATCAGCTGATCGTTAACATTTTTTAGCAAGAAACCATTTTTTTTACTAATACATAATAATTGTATGTATTTATGGAGTACTTGTGATGCTTTGATACATTCATACTATATGTAATGATCAACTTAGGGTTCTTAGGATATCCATCACCTCAAACACTTATCATTTCTTTGTGTTGGGAACACTTCAAATCTTTTCTAGTTACTTTGAAATACATACTAACCATAAGGTATTTTTAAATTATGTACAACATTGTTTTAGACATAATTGCCTGCTCGGTAGACTACAGTATACTATTAGTATGAAACATAAGTATATAAACATAACTTTTATGTCATACTGGGGGAAAAAATACTGGTGTGAGTATGTGATTGCTTTATTTGCTATTTTGCTTTGTTTGGGTGTCTGGAAGTGAACCCACGATATCTCTGAGGTATGTCTATATTTCCTGTCACCTGAAGTAGTAATAATTGTAATAGTGTATTCGTTTCCTATGACTGCTATAAAAAAATTACGACAGTGTTGGTGGCTTGAAACAACAGATATTTATTCTCTCACAGTTCTGGAGGTCCTAAGTATGACATTAGTATTGCTAGGCTAAAATAATGTGTTAGTAAAGCCTCTCTCTGGAGGCTTTAGAGGAAAGTCTGTTCCTTGTGTCTTGGCACTTTGGTGGCTGCCCTCATTCCTTGATCTGTGGTTGTACCATAGCCACAGTGCTTATTGTATACATTCTCTGTGCTAAGTGTATTAAATATCATATCTCATTTAATGTTATACAATCCCATTTAGATTACATTTTCTATGAATTGCTACTTTGAAGCAAAAGTCAATACATTTTATAAATTAAACATAAGAATAAATGCAGTTGTGGCGATACTCACTGAGGGCACACTGGAGACAAATTCAGAAATGTGTACAAATGGTGGTATCTAATTAAACATGATAATCAAAATGTAGTGGAAGCATATCAGAAACTAAGAACAAATTTTTTGGAAGTCTGTTGTAAAGAAATATGTCTATTCTATGAAATAAAAATGTATTTATGAACAGCTAGACTAAATTTCATTAAAAAAAAAAACTATTGTGGGATTACCCATGATGTCAAATAGCAGAGAAAAATAAATCATGGAAATATATTGATTTCAGCTTTCTATTCAAACTTTTACATGAAAAGTTAGCATTCTAAGAAAGTGGCAGGCATAATTCAGAATCAAAAGGAAAACTGTGAGAATTGGATCTTGGATTGTAAAATAAATAGTTCATCGTATAAACTGTACTTTTTCACACAAAAAAATCCACTTAAATATAAAATTTAATAGAGGAGAAAAAAATTGATCCTATTCAATAAAAAGTAATGACATTTGAAACAAAAACTAGAACATAATGAGGGTGTGGAAGAAAGTAATATTAAATATATTTTTTATTACAAGTAAAGTATAAATAAAAGTTATAGCACTGTTCTTGGATTTGATAGTCAAATATGTGGTTATCACTATAATTTATAATACAATGAAACTATCTTCTTATCTCGAGTTCCCTAAAAATGACTTGAGGCAAAGCTTACATGTTTCATCTTTATTGCTTACGATCCACTGAAGCAAGAATGATTGGGGAAAAAAGGAAGTACAATAAGCTAGGAGGCAGAGTACTACAAGGTGATACATCATTACTATTTATTCTTGTCTCAGCCTCATAGGAGACTGTAGTGGTTTCTTGGGCACATTAATCATCCCTGGACACTTCAGAACCATCCATCTGGCCCAAAAGGATGAGTGAATAATCTCTCAGTTTCTTCCCATCTCCTGTCTCTCAACATTAAATGTTCACCCTGTGAGTTTCTTTTTCTTTTCTTTCTTTTTTTTTTTTTTAGACACAGAGTCTCACTTTGTCACCCTCGGTAGAGTGCTGTGACATCGCAGCTCACAGTAACCTCCAACTCCTGGGTGAGGGGGTTCTCTTGCATCAGCCTCCTGAGTAGTGGAGACTACACG
>CAUYQV010030669.1:0-31627 GCA_963574575.1 Galagoides demidoff | reverse complement strand
GACAGAGCCTCAAGCTATTTTCCTGGGTAGAGTGCCATGGCTTCACAGCTCATAGCAACCTCCAACTCCTGGGCTCAAGCGAGTCTCCTGCCTCCGCCTCCCAAGTAGCTGGGACCACAGGCGCCCGCCACAATGCCCGGCTATTTTTTGGTTGCAGCCATCACTGTTGTTTGGCGAGTGCGGGCTGGATTCGAACCCACCACCTTAGGTGTATGTGGCTGGCGCCTTAGCCACTTGAGCCATAGGCACCGAGCCAGGACGTGGAAACTTGACAGAAGTTTCCTTAATAGGCATGTCTAGTTTTCTTCTATAGAGCAACTGTTAGTAATTCATGTAAAATGAAAGGGGTTTCATAGACTAAATTCTGATACACGTGCCATGGAAGCTACCAACCTATTTTCATTGAATTTAGGTTCAAAGGTAATTAGAGGCCATTAGTTCAATTTTCTCTCGAGTTAGAGTTTTATACCTGTCTTACAATTTTGTTGTGTTGAATACATTTCCATTTGGAATATACTAGGATTTGGAAACTGCCAATATATAAAATGTTTGATGTATGTATTCTAAATGTATTTAATTAATTCTTTCGAGCAGGCTTTCTCAAGAGTGAACCGTCAACATTCGGGGTGGGTAAAGTCTGCACCGCAGAATGTTCACCAGCTCCCTGGCCTCTATCCAACTATACGCCAGCAGCACTTTCCCCAGTTGTGATAATCAAAATTGTCTCCAGACATTGCCAAATATCCTCTGGGTGATAAAACTAACCATGTTTGAGAAGCACTGATTTATGGCATGCTTTCTACAGCATAATATATACATAGAGATCAGGTAAGCAAGAATTCAGTCTTTATTATCATCTCCCAAACCAAGTCAACCTAAAACATTCAATCTTAATTTTGCCTATAGCATAACAATACTGTCAGGTCCATACAGACCAAGTGAAAATAAGAGTGGAAAAAAATACAGCTACCAACCAGTTGGCCTTGTTCTGTCTGGTTCTTGTAACATAATCCAAGATCTTGGAGGTGGCTGTTCTGTTGAAACTAGTTGAATAAAAAACACAGAATTAAACAATATTCTTATACATCTTCCTAATAAAAAGTTTTAAGCAAATGACCACTTACTTCTTTTTGCAGTACCTGACAAATTATCAAGCAAATAGTTCAGTAGCCTTCTTGTTCCATCTGGTTCCTGATAGAGGTTCAATATATCCTGGGTAAGTGGATTTCCTGGAAATATTTTTAAAATAGTTAAAAATGAAACCAAGACAATATTTTGCAATTTTAAAATGCATGGAAATTATGAGATCATCTGTTGTAGTTAGTAAGATATCAAACTACAGAAAATACTGGGGAGGTTTTTGTTTGTTTTTTGCAGTGAAGAATAAAAATGATTCATACCGTGTTCTCAAAAAAATACACAAAAATCTTTCTGTATGGGAAGTTTAAGGTACTCAAAAAATGATTATTAATGGAATGATGTCAACTTAGAAGTACTCTAGTAGTGCTTGGTATGTGACCTTGCCTCACCAAAACTTTCAATAACACAGATGGTTATAACAATCAAAACTGACTGAAAATGGAACCAAAATGGTAGGAAGAGGAATTAGAGAAGAGAAAGATGAAAGCCAGTATAATGAATCAGAGAATCAAACGTCTAGAATGCCACAAAGCTAACAAGAAAACATCCTATGGACAAATGCAGTCTTGCACTTTAGATTTTTAAAAATCTTACTGAATAAAATTAACAAAATGGGGTGAGTTAAGAGTTAACTCACTAAGGAAGAAGGGAAAATCTTAGGGTCCATCAGCCATCTACAAATTCAATAGCTGTTTTATGCCAAAAATGAAAGCAAATACAATGAGTTACATTATCTATAAGAGCCTCAAATCCTCTCACAAGGGTTTCTTAAGTACATATGAGAAGTAACAGTACAGTGCAGTATGTTTCAAAGAGCAAAGTTTCTATCCATGCTGCACAAGTGAAATCCATTATTCTGGATGCTGCAGTTTCACTTTAAGAAAGACTAGATAATTAACTCTATAGATTGAAGAAGGCAGATAAAATGGAGAGAGATCTTAAGCATACCAAATGAGAGAAAAAAAAAAAAAGAAAGGAAATAGTATGTAAGAATGACTATAACCCAAAGAAAAAAGTGGCTTTTTTCCTATTCTCTCATGAAAGACTAGGCTCAAAGGCAGAATGAGGACCCAGGGATAAAATCTAAATGTAAAGACCAACTCAGAGGAGAAGCGTTGGCAAATAGCAGAAATATTTAAGGTTAATATTACTTAATATTTAAGGTTAAATGTCTTGTGTGATGAGGTAGTTGAGTACCCTTAAAATAAGTAGGGTTAGGTGGACGGGGGAAAGAGTGAAGTTTGTTTGCCTCTAAGATCTCTCTCAGTTTTAAGATGCTAGGATTCCCAGAATTAAAAAATTCAAAGTACAGTGCTCTAAGTACAAACTATGTCTTTGTAGGAAATTATAAGGGCATCATTCCCTCACATGTATGTAGTTCTTTACAGCTACCATAGCCTTTTCATACTTTCATTTAGTCACAATTCTAAGAGATAGTTATAGTTATAACCTGAAAGTTATCAGAACCCTTGGTTAAGCATATCTTGAGAAAATAAAGTCAACCAAAACCTTCTCAATACCATGTGAGCAGCTATTCTAACCACACCTACACTGATGCTGTTTTATCACTTTTCCAATGCAAAAGATATTCAGAAAAGACTGCTGACTGTAACTATGTGATCTTCCTTTTTGAGATCTTTCTTTGTAAACTAAAAACCACCCCCTAAAGACAAACATTTATTTTATGACTTTGTAATAAATGCATTTGAAGCCCAATGATGTATTTCTCCCATGTCTGCTTGCTTTTGGGAATTCCATTAAAGTTAATCTGCTCTTCACTGCCTAGAAAAAGAAAACACTATTCACAGAGTAAAGTTAAGAACAACAAAATTCTGGAATTATAATATGAAACCGAGTCCTTGGAAGGAAAAAAGTAAATGAGAGAAGTTGCTTCAGGGCAGATAAGAGCAAACGTATTTTTCTCTATTCCTCCCACTAAATACAACTAAAAATCCTGTACATTATATGTAAATAAAGGAAACCTAAGAATCTGAAATATGGAAAGAAGGCAGAATGGCTAGAGACCTCAGAACCTGAGGAATGACAAAGTTGTTAGTTTCCTGAGTTTACCTTTTGCCTCATTTATTATCCCAGATATGTAACTAAAGAAGCCAGCAGCACAAAAACACCAATGGGTGCAAACCATAAAACTTCTTAACAAAAGCCAAAGGACCATGAAAGGGCTGCTTAAAAAGATAAAAGCTTCAGGTAAGAACCACAGTATCCAGCAAAGCAACAAAGAAAAAATGTGGCCCCATCTCCATCCATGACAGCAAAGACCAAATGGGGAGTCTAGACTTCCAACCTCAGGAGAAAGCAAGGAGGTGCTCCAATGCCCCTTCTGGGGCACTGTCAGAGCCAGACTTCTATCCTCTCCAGGCAACAATAAGCACATCCTCCTCAGTGAGTAATGAGGTGTCCCTTTACCTCCTTTTGAGGGTGCTGCCAGAAGAGCTCAAATAGAGTCAAGATGTTCATATCTCGCACGTCATTACCTCAGTAGATCATAGCAGTGCAGTATTTGTGGTGACCATGTTGGGAACCAAAGCTGTCACAGCTGCCCAGCAGTACTGAGGAATCCCTACTTCCAGGTGTCAACAGAGGCTAAGTGGAACCTGTACTTCCACTACTGCTGGCAGTAAGGAGATAGTCCCCCATTCCTCTTGCCAGAGCAGTGTTAGAGAAAGTTGGCTAGTCCCCCATTCCTCTTGCCAGAGCAGTGTTAGAGAAAGCTGGCTAAAATAAAGTTTAAATAAAACATAATATGATTAAGTCCAATTTCAAGTGAAAATTGCCATTACACCAAGAACCAGGAAGATTTCAAATGAAAAGAAATGAACAATAAGACTGTAATACTGAGATGACAGAAACATTATTATTAGAAGACTAAGATAAAGCAGTCATGATAAAAAGGTTTCAGTGAGAAATTACAGACATGCTTAAAATAAATAAAAATAGAAAGATACACCAAAGGAAAAGAAAGTTTTGGCAAATAAAACACAATATAATCTCCACAGATGACCACCTCCCTACACCGACCATCTCAGTAAGTTAACCTAATTTTCATAGACCAGACATGCACCACAAGTACATTATCAGTATAGGAGGCCTAGTTCCTTATGTTAACCACCTCCAGACATTGACCAGTTTGTTACAGTCCCTTGGATGATTAACGTACAGAGGCTCCTCTATATATAAAAAACCAAATGGAAATATTAAAACCAGGCTTGATGCCCATAGCACAGTGGTTATAGTGCTGGCCATATATATGGAGGCTGGCGGGTTTGAAGCCTCAGGCCAGCTAAAACAACAATGACACCTGCAACAACAACAAAAAGGTAGCTGGGCACTGTGGCAGGCACCAGTAATCCTAGCTACTTGGGATGCTGAGGCAAGAGAACTGCCTAAGCCCAAGAGTTGGAGGTTGCTGTGAGCTATGACGCCATAGCATTCTATGGAAGAAGACATAGTGAGACTTTCTCTCTCTCAAAAAAAAAAAAAAAAAAAAAAAAAGAAATATTAAAACCAAAAAACATGGCTCGGCACCTGTGGCTCAAGTGGCTAAGGCTCCAGCCACATGCATCTAAGGTGGCAGGTTCAAATCCAGCCCGGGCCCACCAAAAAACAACAATGATGGCTGTGACCAAAAAATAACCGGGCGTTGCGGCAGGCACCTGTGGTCCCAGCTACTTAGGAGGCTGAGGCAGGAGACTCACTTGAGCTCAAGAGTTGGAGGCTGCTGTGAATTGTGATGCCATGGCACTCTACCCAGGGTGATAGCCTCAGGCTCTGTCTCAAGAAAAAAAAAAAAAACCCAAAATAAAAAGCTCAGTAGATGGGCTCAACAGCAAAGTAGAGAGACAAAGGAATCAGTGAACTAGAAGAACAATAGAAATGACCCATCTGAATGACAGAAAGAAAACAGACGCCTCCCCAAATATATATATATGTGTGTGTGTGTGTGTGTACAATTTTTCAGGACTTGTGGGATTATAATAAATGATTTAATGTTTATGTCATCAGAGGCTTGGAAGCAGAGGAGAAAGAGGACAGTACTGAAAAAGTATTCAGAAAATAACAGCTGACAACTCTCAAGCTTTGGATAGAAATATAAACCTAAGGATTCAAGATGCTAAATGAACCCCCAAACAGAAAAACCCCAAAGGAGTCCATAGCAAGTCCCATCATAATTAAAATTCTAAAAACAAAAGACAAAGAAACAGGAGAAGAGGAAAGATAGCTGAATGAAGCCAGCTTTCAGCAGAGGCTCCTATCCAGAAGGAGAAATAATGGCCAGAAGCAACCCAATAAAGTGGAAAATTGAGAGATGAGCTGAAAGGAGGATTGATAGGTTGGCATCACCCCTGCTGAGGCAAGCTGGGACTCCAAGGAAACAAATTTCAGGTACAAAACCAATCCCAAAGAGGACGATGGGAATCCTCCCCCCTCCCATGAGAGTAGCTTGAGGCAAGTAGTGAACAGAGGACCTTTTATTTCACCAAAGAGGAGAGAACAACTGAGGGCCCGGACTCCCTCCACAGAGAGATACCACTGCAAGCCCAGGCAGTTTCTTGCCTGGGCCAAAAGTTTAACTAATATTCTCCCTTCCTTCCTGAACTCCCGATCCACCCCTGCCCCCCCATCCTAGAGGTCTGGAAGACTCCCCCCTGCAGAATCTTGAATGTCTGGCAGATTTTTGCTAGAGCAGGGCATCTCATGAGCTGTGGGGCAGGTGTGCTGAAACTGTAATTTTAATAGAGGCGGGACACTGCAAGGGGAGAGAGACTTTCCCTGTGTTGGAAAGAGCATAGCCTGGGACCATGCCACCAACCACCTGGGACTGCCACAGGGCCTGCTGGCACCCTGCCTACTTCTGCTACCCACCAGGCACCGACCAACGGCTCTCCGGCTCCCAACCTGGGTCCTGCTCTGCTGCCTATAGAGCTTGAGGCTGGCAGCTCCACCCTCCGGCTCCTCATCCCAACCCCCGTGACCTGCAGCCTGTGGCAGGTGGCAATGCCCTCTGACTCCTCACGGGCTCCTGCGACCTGTGCACAGCAGTACCCCAGACCAGCAGCCACACCTCTGACAGTGGTGGCAGCTCCACAGTCCCTCCCACTGGGGTCAAATTTGGGGTCAACACCCTCCCTAATTCTCTGGAACATGGAGGGAACCTGACCTGACCTGCAGGGGTTCCAGAAGTGGAGTGTGGCCAAGGTAGAGGTGTGGTCTCTAAGGGAGAGAACCACGCTCCTCCACAGTAACCCCTGGCTGGGTACAGATGCAGGTGGAACACTCCCCAGTTTCTAATGATCACTGGAGGGAATCAGGCCTAAACTAGTCCCACCTGAAGGTCACACAGTGAGACTGCCTGATCGGGGAGGCAATGTTTCCTCCTTGATTTAGGTGCAAATCCCGATGTACTTAAGTATTAGAAAGAGCTGGGCTGCAGCCCAATGGGGTAAGCAGTGACTGGGGGGTGACAGTGATGCAAAGTGGGAAAAGCAGCACCAGCCCCCAGGAATAATTCTTTTGCTGTGTGGGCCTTTCTGACTCCATAGAGCATCAGAGGAGTCACACTTGAGCTGCCAGTGGACCCCTGCTGTCCAGTTGCTGGAGACCTTTTGAATTCTCCCACTTTATCTGTGTTTGTGCTGGCCAAAACAATTGGTTTGGAACTCTTGATCTGGGACGGATCACCCAGGGAGTCTCCCAGGTTATACCCTGGTTGTGTTGTAAAGGGTGGGTCTGATTCTCCTCTCCCAGTTATTACCAGTGGGAGCAGGGTGTCTTAATTGCTTGTATTCCTCTACAGCTGAGATTTCAACCCAAAGTCAACCCACTGATCCACTAGGATTCATCAGAGTCTAGCTAAATACAAGAGAGACCCATCTAGCCCCACCATACCAAGCAGGTCCCACAGTCTCAGGCTATAGTATTGAATGAGATCTTAGTAAAGCAGGGGAAAAGCTATAGTCACCAGTGCCAGCATTCTGGTAAAAGGCTGATTAATTACATCTCCAGGAGCCCTCAATTTAATTCCACCATACCAGTCTCTCTAAACAAATGGGGAAAAATAACCATGGGATAGAATCAGTGGAAAAACTCAGGCAACAACATGAATAACCAGAGTACATCAACTCCCCCAAGGTATGACAAAGGAGACCCAACAGAAGGTCTTATTCATAAACAAATGGTTGAGATGTCAGAAATTGAGATCAGAATCTGGATAGCAAGTAAGATTAACAGAATTGAAGTACAATTGAAATTAAAAGTTCAAAGTGTAATTCAAAAGTTGGCTCAACAATTCAATGAATTAAAAGATTCAGCAAAGATTCTGACAAATTGAGGCAAGAATTTGTGTTCCTCAAAGACCTGAAAAATACAGGAGAATCCCTAAGTAACAGGATGGAGCAGGCAGAAGAAAGGATCTTGGACACTGAAGACAAAGCTTTTGAGTGCTCCCAAACACTCAAAGACAAGAGAAATGGAGAGCAAAGATGGATCATTCCCTGAGAAAGTTATGGAACCACTCCAAAAAAGCAAGCAAACATTCACATTATTGGAATTCCTAAAGGTGATGAGAATGATCTGAAAGGCACAGATGCTCTACTCCAAGATATTTTAGAGGAAAACTTTCCAAACATGGCAAGAGATACTGAAATTCAGATAGCAGACAGTTTCAGAATCCCAGCACGACTTAATTCAAATAAAGCATCCCCTAACACACTGTAATTCACTTCACCAAAGTTAATATGAAAGAGAAAATCCTGCAAGCAGCCAGACGTAAGAAAATCATAACCTACAAAGGGAAGAATATTAGAATGACTGCAGATTTTCCTACTGAAACTTTTCAAGCCAGAAGAGGATGGTTATGGACCTTCAATCTCTTAAAACAAAACAACTTTCAGTCCAGGATCCTGTATCCAGCTGACCTGAGTTTCATTTATGATAGGAAAGTCAAATGCTTTATTGACATTCACACGTTGAAATTTGCCATAACTAAATCAGCTCTTCAAGATATTCAGACTGACTCATCTTCCACAATGACCACCATAATGCTTTACCACCAAAGCAAATTACTCAGAAATTACTGATCAAAACCCAACTTCCACAGTGAAGAAAGGATTAAAAACATCCATTGGTCTTTTAAAAAATCTGACACCCAAAGTACTAGTAGGCTTATCAATACTATCAATTAACCTGAATGCCTTAAGTTGTCTGCTAAAGAGGCACAGGTTGGCTGACTGGATATAAAAACTCAGGCCACGGTGGTGCCTGTGGCCAGTGGGTAGGGTGCCAGCCCCATATACTGAGGGTGGTGGGTTCAAATCTGGCCCTGGACAAACTGCAACAAAAAATAGGCAGGTGTTGTGGCAGGCGCCTGTGGTCCCAGCTACTCGGGAGGCTGAGGTAAGAGAATCACCTAAGCCCAAGAGTTGGAGGTTACTGTGAGCTGTGTGATGCCATGGCACTCTACCAAGGGCGATAAAGTGAGACTCTATTACTACCAAAAAAAAAAAAAAAAAAACCACCTCAGGCCACATATCTGCTGCATATAAGAATCTCATCTTACCTTAAAGGATATAGACTCAGGGTGAAGGGATGGACAACTATAATCCAGGCAAACGCAAAACAGAAAAAAGCAGGGGTTGCAATGTGTAAGCAAGACCCTAACAGACATGAACAATTTGATATCTTCCAGCCACCATAATAGTTGGAGATTTCAACACCCCTTTGGCAGTGTTGGATAAATCCTCCAAGAAGAAACTAAGCACAGAAATTCTGAACTTAAACTTCACCATACAACAACTGAATTTAATAGCCATCTATAGAACATTTCATCCCAACAAAACTGAACATACATTCTTCTCATCAGTCTCACAAGTCTTCTCACAAGTCTAACCTCAGCAAATTTAAACATATTATTTCTTGTATTTTCTCAGATCATCACACAATAAAAGTTGAACTCACCAATATCAGGAATCTGCATACTCATACAAAGACATGGAAACTAAATGATCTTATGCTGAAAGATAGCTGGGTCATACATGAGATTAAGAAGGAAATTACCAAGTTTTTGGAACAGAATGATAATGAAGATATGAATTTTCAGAACCTCTGGGATACTGCAAAGGCAGTTCAAAGAGGGAAATTTATAGTGCTGCAAGCCTTCCTTAAGAGAACAGAAAGAGAGGAAGTCAACAACTTAATGGGATATTTCAAGCAACCGGAAAAGGAAGAACACTCCAACCCCAAACCCAGCAGAAGAAATAACCAAAATTAGAGCTGAATGAAATGAAACTGAAACAAAAAAATTATTCAAAAGATCAATGAATCAAAAAGTTGGTTTTTTGAAAAGTTTAATAAAATTGATAAACCCCTGGCTAGCCTAACCAGAGATAGAAAATGAAAATCCCTAATTTCATCAATCAGAAATGACAAAGGTGAAATAATGACACCTCAGAAATTCAAAAAATTCTTAATGCATACTACAAAAAACTCTTTTCTCAGAAATACAAAAATCTGTAAGAAATTGACAAATACTTAGAACACTCCACCTTCCTAGACTTACCCAGAAAGAACTAGAAATGTTGAACAGACCTATATCAAGTACTGAAATAGCATCAACTATACGAAATCTCCGAAAAAAGAAGAGTCCAGGACCAGATGGCTTCACATCGGAATTCTACCAAATCTTTAAAGAGGAACTAGTACCTATTACATAATGTTTTCCAAAGCATAGAAAAAGAAGGAATACTTCCCAACACATTCTATGAAGCAAGTATCACCTTGATCCCCAAACCAGGAAATGACCCAACAAGAAAATTATAGACCAATATCACTAATGAATACTGATGCAAAAATATTCAATAAGATCTTAGCAAACAGAATCCAGCAACACATCAAACAAATTACACACCACATGCCCAAGTGGGTTTTATCCCAGGGTCTCAAGGATGGTTCAATATACGTAAATCTATAAATATGATACATCACATGAACAAAATAAAAAATAAAGACCATATGATTCTCTCAATTGGTGCAGAAAAAGCGTTTGATAATATCCAGTATCCTTTTATGATCAGAAGACTTAAGAAAATAGGTATAAAAGGGACATTCTTTTTTTTTTTTGAGATGGAGCCTCAAGCTATCTCCCTGGGTAGAGTGCCATGGCATCACAGCTCATAGCAACCTCCAACTCTTAGGCTCAAGCGAGTCTCCTGCCTCCGCCTCCCAAGTAGCTGGGACCACAGGCGCCCGCCACAACGCCCGGCCATTTTTTGGTTGCAGCCATCATTGTTGTTTGGTGGGCCCGGGCTGGGGATTCGAACCCGCCACCTTAGGTATACGTGGATGGCGCCTTAGCCGATTGAGCCACAGGCGCCGAGCCACTGCTCATCTTTTATTGATTTTTTTCCCTTCTCTCTCTTCCAACTCCTAAGCTGCACTTCCTTGAACATCCACTTAAATAAAGTACTTGCACTTAAATCCTTGATTCAGCTTTGCAAGGTGTAACCCTTCCATGCACCCTTAACTACAGCCAACTGAAATGACATGCCTTCCCCCTTCTGTGTTCTTTACCTAGAAAATGTACCTACTTTCACATCTCTCCTATCTATTTTTCAAGAATCAGCTCAAGTTCCATTTTTTTCATAATAAGCCCAAGGATTGATCACTCAATCCTTTGAACTTCCAGAGAAGTCTGTTGTGTCCTTCAGCATGACCTAGTTATTGGAGTCTCCTGACAAACCCCCTTTACTTTTATTCCACTGCTTACTCCCATGGCCACAGCTAGACCTGTCATTACTCAGAACTGCTCCAGCTCTGGAATCTTAGACTCCAGTTTCCCCTGGGTGACCGCAGAAACCTTTGGCTCTCTTGCTTTAAGGGTATCTTCTCTGTGAAGTCATCAAGGTCTCCAATCTCAACTCTCCTATCTCTCAGCCCCTAGGCCAGACTTACCCCACCAGTCCCATGCTGGTAAATCTTTCCCTCATACTCACCAAAGCTTTGGCCTCTTCTATCCTTACAATTGCACAAAATCCAGATCTTGGTGAGCTCACCCAAGGGCCTCATTGATTCCCTGCCCACCAGCGGCCTTAGAAGAAGTGCACAGTGGTTAATAGGCACAGGAGTCACTAGGGTTGCCTATTGTATTCACTGTATGACCTTGGGTGAGTTTTTGGCCTGTAGGCTCCTCATCTATAAAAGAGAAAAATAATAAAACAGTATTATGTTACTCTTGGGTAAAATTCAGTATTGTTATTGAAACTTACGTGGAAGGGAAAGGTTCAATTTTTAAACGCCAAAGATATAACAAACCCTCAGTGACTAGTTATTTTGATATCATTTTTATTCCTGCACATCTATGTTATTGGGTTGGGGAGATTAAATAAAATAATGCATGTAAGACACTTAGAATCATGCCTGGCACTCCAGAAATGTTAGCTGCTATTATTATTACTACATTAGTTTCCTCAGGCTGCCATAACAAATTACTGCAAACCGAGTATGTTAAGTAAGACAGCAGAAATGAATTGTCTCACAGTTCTGGACGCCAGAAGTCTGAAATCAAGGTGTCAGCAAAGGTTGGCTCCCTTGAGGCTCTGAAGGAGTGTTGACTCATGTCTCTCCTGTAGCTTCTGACAACTGTTGTCAACCCTTGGTATTCCTTGCTGTGTGGCTGTATAACTCCAATCTTTGCCTCTGTGTTCATATGACCTTCCCCCTCCGTACCTCTCCCTCCAACCTCCCCCAACTTGCTCCTATAAGGACACCTGTCATTATATTTAGGGGCCACCCTAAATCCAGGATGATTTCATCTTAAGATTCTTAACTTAATCTGCAAAGATCTTTTTTTCCAAATAAGATCAGAATTGTGGGTTCTAGGGATCAGAGCTTAGACATGTCATTTCAGGGGCCACTTTTAACCTGCTACAATTTTTATTTTAGTGGAGAGGTAGAAGGAGAAGCCAGACCACAGAGAATTAAGAAATAAATGGAGATGGCTCGGCGCCTGTGGCTCAATCGGCTAAGGCGCCAGCCACGTACACCTAAGGTGGCGGGTTCGAATCCCCAGCCCGGGCCAGCCAAACAACAATGACGGCTGCAACCAAAAAATGGCCAGGCGTTGTGGCGGGCGCCTGTGGTCCCAGCTACTTGGGAGGCGGAGGCAGGAGACTCGCTTGAGCCCAGGAGTTGGAGGTTGCTATGAGCTGTGATGCCATGGAACTCTACCCCGGGGGATAGCTTGAGGCTCTATCTCAAAAAAAAAAAAAAAAAAGTCTCTGTACTGAATGTGTGTAGCATTTTTTTGTTATCATCATTCCCTAAATAACATAGTACAACAACAATTTGTATACCATTTACATAGTTTTAGGTATTATAAGTAATCTAGAGATTATTTAAATTATAAGAAAGGATGTGCATATGTAGTATCTGTGGCTTTTGGTGTCCATGTGGTTCCTGGAATCAGTTCCCCCCGTGGATGTGAGGGATGGCTGTGCACGTTTCACCCAATACTTATATAAATGCACCTTTAGAGAAATAGTTAGAATCCGACTGGTTGCTTCTGGAGAACAGGGTAATGGTGGGAAACAGAAAAAGCCTACAAGAAAGTTGCCCGTTTAGATGTATTTTTACTTTAGACTTACATGTGTGTATCATATATAAAGAAGAGAAGATGAATGTCAGTGCCCTTGTTTGGATAGACAGTATGCAGGTTTATTGACTAAAGTTTAAACTTTTTATTTATTTTAATAGAGATAAAGATAAATAGAATGTTAAGAAACATGAACTTTTAAGACATTGTTTATTGAGACTGAGTGTCACTCTGTTGCCCAGTTTACAGTGCCCTGGCATCAGCCTAGCTCACAGCAACTTCAAACTCCTCGGTTCAAGTTATCCTCCTGCTTCAACCTCCCAGGTGCCTGGTACTACAAGCCCCTTTTTCAATACTGGTTAATTTTTCTAGTTTTAGTAGAAATAGGGTCTCGCTCTTGCTGAGGCTGGTCTCAAACTCCTGAGCTCAAGGATCCTCCCTCCTCAGTCTCCCAGATTGCTGAGATTATCGGTGTGAGCCACTGCACCTAGCAGAACTGTTGTGATAGTTAGCGTAGCTCTATCTGTTAGAATTATCGATAACCTCTTAAGTGTGATTTCAAATCAATGTCCAGAGAGTAAATGTTATTCATTCAGAGTTTGTCACAATTAGTGACACTATTGTTTAGCTGCTTCAAGTGAACTTTTTATAAATTATCAAAACTGTTTAATGTTTTGGTTTAACCCAATTTATATTGCCTGACCTTTTGTTTAACATTTTTAATACTGAAAAAAGTCTTTCACCTCTTAGGGGTGGGAAACAATTATAAGAGAGACTTTATCTAACAAATGCAATCAGTATAACCTAATTCTTTGTATCCTCAATGAATCCCAAACAATAAAAAAGAAAGAATGAAAGGGAGCACAGAAAACTCACAATCATCATCCTCATCATCCTTGTTCCTCCCCAATGCAACAAAGCTCCCTTTCTCATGGATATACGATAGGTTTGTCTCAGACCCGATTTATACCCTTGAAATTTGGCAGGGGTGTAGTTTTGTTTTTAGAAATGATGAGAAGAAAAAAAGTAGGATGTTTATCCTTACACCTGCAGCCATTCTTAGTCTCTCTAAATTAGTATCCCACTCCTTTGGCAAAAAAAAATGACAGCCTCCTAGAAACACCCTGGATGATTTTCCTTGCTTCACTACACGAAGTGGCTCAGTCCGTTTTCCCAAGTTGCCGCAAAGGAAAAACATGAACAATCTGTAGGGAAGAACAAAGGACCTGGGGTTCACTGCAAGTGAGAATCGGGACAAATGGCTGAGGCCCTGAAATGGAAGTAATGATGAATTCTCCACCTTACATTATTTCCATTTTAATCTGCCTGAATACGAATAAAACACTGAAATAGAATATTTTCTAGGGAAGGTATCTGGGATATTTTAATTCTATACAGTTGAATTTAATGCTGTTTATGGTTTAAAAAATTCAACCGAGACATAAAGAATGGTGATAATTGCAGAGTGGTCACTAACTTGCTGATGAGGTACATTCTCACATTCTTCTGCCTCATTTGCACACGCTATAAAACGACTTCTATTTTCTGACAGGTCACTTGTCATTCTTTCCCATTTTATTAGAATGCAGATCATTTCAACTCAGCACCATGAATAAATGCCACAATCTTATTCTGTTACTCCTTTGGATTTGGTATTATATTTGATAAGGGTATAATCTACAATAAATTCTAATATGTCACTATTTTAATGAAAAAAGGCTATCTCAAGAGCATTAATGTAGTTGCAGCTAGTAATTGTGGGGCACTAGGGTTAAATGGATAGCCCAGAGATGTGAAGTGAAACCATTACAGTACTACAGGTTGGTAATCACATACGGCGTACACTATTCATCCTCAGACTTAATTTAAGTCAGTAAGAATAGAGCTTCAGAAAGTCACATCTTAGACATAGCCTAACTTTCATAATAGTAGAGTATAATCCCTTCATTTTAATAAATGAGAGCATTAAATTTTCTATAAAAGGTTATTAACTTTCTCAAGATCATTCACATAGCCACTCATGATAATATAATATAATGAATAATAAATTTTTAAATTTCCTAATACCAGTACTTATAGTGATATACTTAACAAAAAAGTAAATTTATGTATGTAATGCATCTGAGTAGGTTGTTTTCTCTGATCTTCGAGACACTCCTGTTTGGTGAGTTGCCCCTATTGCCCTCAGTACACATTTGAAAATTAAAATTAAAAAAATGAAATGTTAGTATAATGTAAACCTAATCCTTGGCTCGGCGCCTGTGGCTCAAGTGGCTAAGGCACCAGCCACGTACACCTAAGGTGGCGGGTTCGAATCCCCAGCCCCGGCCCGCCAAACAACAACGATGGCTGCAACTAAAAAAAAGACAGGTGTTGTAGCGGGCGACTGTGGTCCCAGCTACTTGGGAGGCGGAGGCAGGAGACTCGCTTGAGCCTAGGAGTTGGAGGTTGCTATGAGCTGTGATGCCATGGCACTCTACCCAGTGGGATAGCTTGAGGCTCCGTCTCAAAAAAAAAAAAAAAAAAGAAGAAGAAAACCTAATCCTTGACTAATATAATGCCAACCTTTGTTGTTCCCTAACATACTGTATTTTTTTCATAAGAAAAAATAAGCCTGCGTATTTTCATTGTGGTACCAGTTGGGTTTATAAAATACCACCGCTCCGTATCTCCCCAAATGAAAAGAAGTCACTTACAAAAGTTGACACCCACACCAAAATGTTGTGGCAGTACTATTCACAACCACAAAGAGATGGAACCAACCTACGTGCCTGTCAACTAATGAATGGGTAAAGAAAATATGGTAGGTATGCACAATGGAATATTATTCTGTCATAAAAATGAATGAAAAAATGTCCTCGGTAGTAAATTGGAAGGAAGTAGAGACCATTGTCTTAAGCAAGGTAACTTAGGAGTAATTAAAAAAAATACCGCGTGTTCTCATTTATAAGTAAAAGCTAAACCTGGGGTATGTATGGTCATAAACTGGTGTGATGAACATTAAAAATAGCATATATTTAAGGGAATTTTTAGTACAATTTTTATTTGAATCTAAGATCCACTGTCTTTTTATTGACTTATCAGAGAATCAACTACTAACATTGTCTTAATTACATATCAATCTATTGAAAGAAGAAAAACAAAATCAGCCTGAAGTATTTAAACATTTGAAAGCCATGAATGCAAAGATAATGTCATCATACATTCATTACTTCAAAACTATAGGTGGATCAAGCCAACTTCTATCAGAGGAGTTGGGGAATTCATCTCAGTTACTGGATCTAGAGGTCATTGCTATTTCCTCTTTTCCAGTCTTTCTGCTTCCTGGTCTATGAAGTTTAGCTTCAGTAAAGCAGTCACAAGTAACCTTTTAAATCAAAAGTACATTTTTTTCACTTCTTTGCTTGAAACTCTGCAAGGGCTCTGCATTTCATACAGAGAATAATGGACTGGAGGAGCTTGCATGATCTATCTTCCAATGCTAACACTCAAACCCTCTCATATCTCTGTAGGAATGAGTACAACTTCCGTCCTTACTCATCTCTGCTGCAGCCACACGAACATCTGTGCTGTTTCTTAATATACCTCAGCATCTATGCATAAGCCTTAGCTGATCTCTCTGCCATAAACGTGGTTTTCCCAGAAACAGTTTTTGCTAAATTCCACACACTCCTCAAGAATTTACTTAAACTTCACCTTTTTTAATAGGTTCGTTTCAATCACCCTACAAATGATATACGGAGGTCACTATGAAAGTTTTGAGCCACACTGTTCTCGTCTATAATATTGCTTCCAAGAAACACAGTCCCCAGTGTCCTTGCAGATTCACACATGCCAGTTTCCACCTGCTCAGCTCATTGGTGTTGCTGTCAGGACTTCATTTGTTTCCGTCCCTGTGACACTCTCAGCTGGTGTCAGCTCTGGGGCTGGGAGGAGAGCACTTTAGTGGGACGATACTCTACGATTTTAATAGTGGCTTACAGGAGTCACAAAACCTTGAGTGTTTGCTGCTGCCTTTTAGGAACCTACTTCTACCCAGGGAATAATTTTATAGTGATTTTAAAACTTTAGAGGAGGCTGAACCTCTGAAAGACAAGGAGAAGAATGGGCATTCGGCAACTGTAGCCACTGAGGAGGACATGACCACCGTGGAGAAATAAAATGATTTGCAAAAACAATCAAGTGCCATTTACAGACACTGAAGCAGCACCTCACAGGATCATGGGCCATGTCCATGATCCTGCACCATTATCTTGGAGTCAGGAAATTTCATCCCTATGGCTCTTCTCACATGGACAGAGGAGCGAACGTGCATCTGTCTTGATGTGACCAAATGCTGGTCAGATTCCATGCAGGCAAGTCTACATGTGTTCTTGACATTGTTACTGGGGACAAAACCTGGATTTTGCACAGATGATAAACATAACAGTGGGGATATTCTTTTTTCCAAGAGGAACATCCACCAACAAAAGTGAAATGGCCCAAACGTGTGGGGGAAAAAACTGTGGCAACTTTCTTCTCCAAAAGCAGGCACATTCCACCTAATCCTCTAGAGCAGTGGTTCTCAACCTTCCTAATGTCATGACCCTTTAATACAATTCCTTATGTTTGTGATGACCCCCAACCATAAAATAATTGGAACTGTATTAAAGGGTCGTGGCATTAGGAAGGTTAAGAACCACTGCTCTAGAGGAACAAAGGGTTGGTACTGCTCAGTGGCACACAACAGTAAGCCAAAACAAGTGTTCAGGATACTCAAGAATGGCAGCCGAGGACTGGACTGCAGGGACCATGTTGGACCCTGGGGAGCATCCTGGGCCAGGCAATGCATCTGCTCACACAGCCAACATCATTATTCAGTCCCTGGAGTCAACAAAAGTTACACTTACAACTCACCAACCCGACATCCCTGACCCGGCCCCATGAGATTACCTCTTGTTCTTTGCAGTAAAAAAATTTCATGCATGGAAGAATGTTCTTCAGCCCTAAAGATAATGTTCAGTTTATGAAAGTGACCTTACAGGACTTGAAGGTAATAAGTGGAAAGAGAATTTTCAAAAATGATTTGCAAAAATGCAAAAGTGCATAGACTGTCATAAGGATGGCTTTGAAAAAATATAGTAATAAAAATGCTCTTACATTTCTCAAGTTTTATATCTTAAAATGTTCATCGTGTTCCTCATTCTTCCCCCAAATCAGCACTTGTGTCCAAACATGCATCACCTTCTAACATACTATAAATTATTTATTATTTTAGAAAGTGAAAATTATTTGAATGCAAATATCTTCCCAACCCACCCCCCACCCCACCCCCACACACACAAATTGCAATAAGTCTAGCTGGAAAGTTAGGAAACAAGTTTCTTCAAAAGTTGTGGCCATTTTAAAATGATGAAACAACTGTTTCCTTTAAGTGATTGATGTTTTCTTACTCATTAAAAAAACTGAAACTTGGTCTGCTAAAAGCATACATTATCATAATTTTGCCTTTAGAAATTATATCCATGAGAGTAAAATATCCTACACTTTCTTATAGGATCTAAGTCATTTTGACATAGATAAGCAGTCTCTATATTCCATGAAAATTTCAAATTTCAGATGGGGGTTCTACATAAAATATTCCGCATCTCTTTTTAACCTTATTGTTTCCAAAGAAACAACCAAAACTCAGAATCAGCTTTGTAGTTAAGACAAACTGATCTCAAATTTCATATGGAAACACTGACCAAACTAAGTGAATATTGAATGAAAATGAATATAGAGAATAGAATCTCTTTACAGTAAATAACCCAGAAATTTTCCTTAAGATTTGTAATCTAAATAAACTATTCCATAGAAACCCAAGAGACATACATAATTATGTCCACAAACATAATATATGTAATAATCCCAAATTGTCTCTGTATACATCTTGACCAATGGAAATAGAAAATATTTTCAAATAACGGATAAATATTCAATAAAGTAAATACATGGAATCTACATATACAACATAGCTCTTGAAAAAAATCAATATTTAATGAAACTGACTAATTTTATTTAATATAAATTTTGTAAATGTAATACAATATTATGAATAATTTGGGTATCTACCAATGTATGGCACGTGTATAAAATATGGGGGGAAAGATTCAGAATAATCATTCCTCCAGGAAGGATGCTAACTGCCTCTGTGACAGGGTATAAAACATCTTTAATATCTTTGTATTTCTTAAAAAATATATCTGAAGCCAATGTAGAAAAATACCTGCATTCTCTTTCATCCTAATGCTAGGTACAGATACTTTTGCTAACACATACTTTACATTAACAAACAAATATAAATTTAAAAAATTTAACTCTAAACCAAGAAAAATAAAATAAACATAGTTTAGGAAAATGAACTTAATGTGATCTTGCTGTTTATATTCTGTCTACTATGAAAGGTCTTAAGAACAGTGGCCACCATGCTTCAGCTCACATTCTTTTCTTACCAAATGGGAGTTATTTTGCAATTATCCTAAGTTTCACTCATCAGTATATATTTAGGACACTGATAACTGGTCATGACCATTTTAAATATTTTACTCTCACTGTCACTCTCTGAAAAAAGGTGAATATAAAATTAGGTCCCATGTGGAATGAGATACACTCCCCAGAAATCCTGTACTTTTGGTTGAAGGCAATAAAAAGATTAAAAACAAGGCCTAGAGCAGTGGCTCATGCTTGTAAATCCTAACCCTCTGGGAGGCTGAGGTGGATGGATTGCTTCAGTTCAGGAGTTGGAGACCAGCCAGAGCAAGAGGAAGACCCCCATCTCCACTAAAAATAGAAAAATTAGCCAGGCATTGTGGTAGGTGCCTATAGTCCCAGCTACTCAGGAGGCTGAGGCAAGAGGGTCAGTTTAGCCCAAGAGTTTGAGTTTGCTGTGAGCTGTGATGCCACAGCACTCTACCTAGAGTGACAGAATAACTCTCTACCTCAAAAAAATAAAATAGAGTACAAAACTTTATAATTTTTCATAACTTCCTAAAACTAGTGGAAGCATCCTTTTTTTTTTTTTTTGAGACAGTCTCAAGCTGCCACCCTGGGTAGATTACCCAGGCATCACCACAGCTCACAGCAACCTCCAACTCTTCCGCTCGAGCGATCTTGCCTCAGTTTCTCTATTTCCTCTAGTTGAGATGGAGTCTCGCTCTTGCTCAGGCTGGTCTCAAAGTCATGAGTTCACAGAGTGCTAGGATTATGGGTGTGAGCCACCGCACCTGGCCTGACCAAGCACTTCTAAAGCACCAGCTAAATGAAAAGCAATCTGAAGGTGCAATGGGAATACCCAGTTCTGATCCACGAGACACTCATAACATGCCAGAGGATATTTTTAATATTTTTAACCTAGAAATATCCATGTTTTTCTTTCATATGAGACTGCAATCCTCCTTATATTGATATGTGTGTATGTTATTGCAGTAAGCTAAATAGTGGCCCCAAAGATATCAGATCTTAATCCCCAAAACCCGTAAATTCAGGCATTTAGGAAAAAAGGTCCTTGCATATGTGATCAAGGTAACAATTTTGAGGTAAGTAGATTATCCTGGATTATCAGAAATACCAGAAAATTGGTCTGCCAAATAATGTTATGCCAGAGAATACAAACACATAAGAAACTCAGTGCACATTATGGACCAAAATCAAGTAAGAGGCTAAAGGAAATATTAAAATTACTATTAAAAATGGGAAGACAGTTGTGTGTTGAATCTGAACTGGGGATACTAAGCCCTGCAGTGAAGGTGGTGAATTCCGCAGTGCACCCACCCCAGATCTTTATGATGATTGAGGTCTCAAACTATGCTTAACAAAAAAGTCATTCAAATTGATGCCCACTGTTTGTTAAGCTACAATTTAAGTTGATGCAATGATCAAATTCTTATATAAGCCAATAGCTCTTGAAAGGATCTATCAGTACATGTTCTGAATAAAAGATAGAAGCCATACTGGAGAAATTTCCCTAAACTGCTGGAAACAAGTTGGAAAATGTAAGAGATGCAATGATGGGCAGTGGTGGTGAGGAAGAAGACAAGAAATTAGGAAGATTAGAGATATTGGTCTGGGAATCTTGTTTGCCAAATGAATCCATGTGAGAAATTTCTGGTGCAATTGCCAAAATGCACAGGAATTAAAAAGGATTCAAGAAAGGGACATAAATTCCCATATTTGCCTCTCTGGTCCAGATTTTTCCTTTGTCTCAGTTGCTAAAACAATTAGTGGCACAGAAAGTTCTTCCCTAAACCACTGATAGGTTCTTGGAAGCTGCAACTTTAAGGGAAACGGACAGAATAAAACAAATCTTTTTCATCTCCGTAACGTTAGAACAAACATACGCTGTATTTTTTGTACAGCAGATCCTCAAACAATGCTGAATGTTTTGTTCAGTGTATTTTTGTTATAATACTACGGAGATAAAAGCGATTTGTTTTATTATGTCCATTTCACTTAAAGTCACAGTTTCCAAGAACCTACAGATAACATTAAATGAGGGATTCACCTATTTCAAATACTAACATTACTGTTTTAATATTTTTGTGGTATCATCCCACATTCTGCTATCCAAGTAATGTGTGAATACTGTACCTTCCAACATCTCAGAAAGTGAAATGGCCCAAAACAAGGTCAACCCTCAAAGGTAAAAGTTACATATCTACTGTCTCCTGCCTGTGGATTTGATAATGCTATGGATTGTTCAGGAATCAAAGAGCTGTAACAGGTGGTTTGACAAATACAGTACGAGACATGTATAAATTTGAACTGTTAATCTACTAAACTAAAGAGATTCAAGGCAAGGTAAAAAAAAAAATCAGATCTAGAGAGAGAAGAACAGAAGAACAATCTAGAATCATATGTTAAGTGAAGTTATATAGAAGAAGAAAATACTAGTAGACGGGCGAGTTTGGCCATGCTGAATGGAAAGTGTAGTGATGTTCAGCATCATTAGTCATGAGGAAGACACAAATCAGAACCAGGAGCTATCACTTCACAGTCACCAATGTGGCTCTAACAAAAAGGACAGGCCATGACAAGTGCTAGTCAGGACGTGGAGAAATTGGAAACATCCTACACTATTTATGGGAATGAGAAAGACTAGAGCAACCTTGAACCAGTCTGGCAGTTTTTATTAAACAAAGAGTTATCACAAGATCCAAGAGAAATGAAAACAGGTATCTGCACACAAAGTTGCATATGTTCAAAGTACAAAACAAAAATAAGTGACTGCAACTCAAATGCCAATCAATGGATGAGTAGACAAATGAAGTGAATTTTATCTATACAATGGAATGTTATTTAGCAATAAGAAGAAAGTTCACTGCTTGCTACTGTGTGTAAATTTGGAAAAAACATGAAAAATAATAGAAGCTAGTCACAAAACACTACAGATTGTATAATTCCATGTATTTGAAATATCCAGAATAGACAAATCTATAGAGACAGAAAATAGATTTTGATGGACTGGGAGGGGTGGGATCACAGGAAATATGAGCATGATGCTGATGGCCATGAAGAGTTTTAGGAGAGGATGTGATGGTGAAAATGTTCTAAAATTGATGAGTTTGAAGTTGTCTAATTCATTGAATATAGGAAAAACTATTAAATTTATAATCTACATTGCTGAATTCTATGCTTCATAAATTCTATCTTAATACATGGGTTATAAAACAAAGGAACAAACGATAAGGTGACTGTGAACTGATGAACAGTGTCCAGAAGTTCAGCAGAGCCAGGAACCAGCACTCCTGGGCTTATCTCCATCAGTGGGAAGATAAGCATGTCAGAGGCATCTGAGTCGGCCTCAGCCTGATAAGCACGGGCGAGGATTATGATGGGAACCTGCCTGGGATTTCAGGCAATGCCTTCTGACACAGGAAAACATGCTCAAATTCCCTGGGAGGACAAGCAAAAGCCCCAGGAGTCCGTCTTGATTAAATGTTGGAAAGCAGCCAAGACCAATTTTGTGTTGTGGAGTGTGGAGAGAAAGCAGGAAGTCATCATTATCCAAGATTAAAAACAAACTGATTTGAAAATAAAACAGCCCCAGTGAAGAGTCTCTCTAAGGGTGCACCCAGGCAGCAGTCACCAGAGGTAAAGGCAGAATTATCAAGCTGAGGCGCTGAGCAAGAAGTGGTGGGAAACCAAAAGAGCTCCCTGAAATAAGGGGGTTTACACACAGGGGGAAGGGATGAGAAGCAGGTGGCTTTACATTTGAATTGAGAAAAAACTGGTTAAATGAAATACTGAAAAGTTAAAGTATAGAGAATACAACCAATGAATAGGAAGTCCATAGGTATGGCAGGACTACTGTGTTAGCTTCCCCAAGACTGAAAGAGATTAAAATAAAAGATCTGCAGCAGGGACAACGCAAAACCAAGCAAGTCTGAAAACCAGTGCACTTTTCCACCACCAAAGGAAGAGTCCTGAAACTCAGGCAGCGTGTCCCAGCCGGAGTTGTGAACCCCAGGGACCAACCTGAACAGCCTGCCCGATGCCTGCAGCTGCTGATAACTGAGCAGAGCAGGCTGGGTTATTAGTGTGGGGCTGAGAAACAGCAACAATTCTGTTATCAGGCAGAAGCATTTCCCTGACCACTGTCAATAAAAATTTCCATAGTTAACTTTGCTTTCAGATGTTTTTCTTCTGTTCGATACTTTGCGGTAACAAAAAATGTTTTACTGTGGCAAAACAAACAGGCAGTTAGAATGCTAACCATGATTCCCAAGTGAAAATATTTCATTTGCTAAAGTCTAACTACTTCAAATGAGTTTATTATTCCAGCATAATACCGATTTTCAGATCTGTAGGTCCTTAAACCAGGTTTGTCTGAGTTTATTAAGTTTTTTTTTTTTTTAATACGATTTGGGGGCAGAGGGTTTTACTTCTGGTGCCCGCCACACAACGTAAAAACTTAGCTTCTTGGCTTAAATGTTCATCGATGGATTAATTTATTCTTAGAATGGTTGTGTAAACTGAAATTATGTGACATTCATTATATTTTAGAAGAATTTACAGAAGGGGAGACAGGAAAGATAAATGAAGATTTTGAGTTGAATAACAATGTATTTTCCACCTTTCTTTTCTCAAACTTTATGAACATTGCAAATCAGAGCTTGAGTGCTAAAATGTCTGACTCCCTTCTTCTCTACTGTAACAATAGACATTTTTATTTTTCGTATGTTAGCTAAATGCTACTTCAGACACAGGAAGATAAGGGATAAAGGGAGAAAGAGGAAAACAGAAGAAGAAGGTAAATAAATGAAAACAGCCTGTTATGCAGCATTACAGACATCCACAAAGAAGCTCTGTGACAATCCTTGCCTCAGACTCTTCTTGTGTTATCTTAAACATGAGGAAAGATATTGCAACTAAATGAGCCAGAATAGAAGCCTTTTCAACAATTTTTATTTGAGCTTACAAATGTCTATAAGCAGAAAAACTTCTACATGACTAAAGATAAAGTTATAATATTTTTAAACCATAATTAACTGCATTTAACAGCCTATCTAATCAGGTCACTAATTAATAGCTGGGCTATTTCATTTGTACTCATAGAACAGACAAGCAGTGCATTCATAAGCCATCAGTGACAGGGATCATATAACATTTTAAGGAGTCTGCTGAAGTTAAACAACTTCAATAAACATTTATTAACAGTGAATGTGAAATATTTCTGTAGCTTAAAACAGCCTACCACGTTGTTTAATTCAGAACCTGCTACCAATATCTGCAAATACTTTTAAAAGAGGTTTTTCTAGGTTTCCTGGTAAATCAACAATTAATCATCATGAATCCCTATGTCAATAGTGTTCTGCTTGTCTCCTGGTATATAAGTGTCAAGGGAAAAATATTTTGAAAAATAAGAATAATTCCACTCAGGGAAAAAGCTGCTGCTTTTTTCAGAGAAACGCTTCAGTGAATTTCCAAAAAAGTTCCACCTGAGTGAGCAAAGCATAATTGGGAAAGATATAATTCAAGATAAGTTCAATTTGCATTTTAAAAATGATAGAACATCTGGAGTTGCCGACTGATACAACCTGGTCAGGAGGAAGGAAGAAGCAGCTATAGAGAAAACCCAGAGAGGTAGCCAAAGGTCCTAAGTGTTTTAGTCAAGCATTGAAAAAAATAACAATAATCATAAATAAGAGAGTAAGAGGAAACTCTTAGAGATATTGATAGGTCTAGGGCATAAATTGTGTTGATGGTTTCATGAGTAGATATATATATTTTTTCAAACTCATCATAGTTTTCAGACTCATGATTGCATACATTAATTCTTTTGTATGTCACAATCTTTCAAATGATCAAAGAAAAAAAAAAGAATGAAAAGGTTAAGTCAAAAAAAGAAAAAAAAAAAACAATAGTGTAGCAGTTTGAGCTATTGCAACCTCTACAGGCAGTAGGCAGAAACTGGGTGTGAAAAATGGCCAACAGATCTCTCCAACACTGTGTTAAAATCACACTGTGATTATACTCCAAAATTTTTGGCAAATGAGAGCTAACATAAAAAGCTTGTATACAAGAAGCTTAAGACAGAGCATGATGTGACAAGGCATAGACTCCTGCAAGGTATGCGAGATCTTCAATATATCTCATGAGTCCTATTCCTTCCTCATGTCTTTATTTTGTAGGTGAGTTAACGCATGGACCTAGCAGACTACAGAAAAAAAGATTCTATCAAAACATGGTTGATCACCTGTTGATTCCAGATTTCCTTCAACGTTTTTTTTTTCTTTAATTGCTCAAGAAATGAATAACATCGAGTTTGTAACAAAGTTCCTAAATTGTTTTCCATAGGACATTGAATACCTTTCTTAATCCAGTACTATTATACCTAATATCAAGGTAGGTCTTTTATGACTGCCCATGAACCTAACTATAGATAAATGTCAATAAATTTCAGGTAAATTTCTTCATAGTTTAAAGCAGTACCCGAAGTTATTCAGTGCATCGCACCCATTTTTGACAATGTTAGCTAGCTATAGTTTGTCATTACTGTAGAGAATAGCTACATTATGAATGAACCATGTTACATTACTATGATACTTGACAAATCACTTCAGTGGGAGCAAAAGTGAACCAGTTGTTCAAACAGAAGGAGGGGATAAAGAGTGAGTTACCACAAATTTTTATGAAGTTGAGATCTTAGGGGCAGGCATTTGATTTGATAACTTATTTTCATTTCACAGTGGAAATTTCAGTGTGTTGACACAATTTGGAAAACATTGATTCAAGTAAGGCTTATTATAGGATGAGCATTTTATGTTGAAGAGCCGAACGCATGCTTTGGTGAGATTATCTGTCTACACCAGTGATCAATAAAAGTCTAGAAATGGAAGCTAAATATTCACATTTACCATGTAGTATCTGTAGAAAGTCTTAGTCTAAAACACAGAGACCAGAAATTACTGGTGGGTTCTTATTGCCAAAAGTTACATACTTGGTATAGACATCTGTTACTCCACACCATCGAAGGAAAAAGCAGCCCAGATGTAAGGATTGTTTTCTGGCTGCTTTGTACTGGGTTCAAAACTTCTGGTTATTGGACAACCTCATTTAAGTTTGCCAAGTGTTTAATAATTTTGTGTAGACACTTTAATAGAGTTCCCAGATGTGGAATATGCTTCCTTCATCGTCCAAAGAGCTCAACTGAGCTCTAGACTTCATTATTTGTAGTCCGTGGCAATAAACCCAACTGTTTATCACTTAAAACTGTTGAATGTCATATGAAATTCACTAAGTGTAGAATATAAATGTCTTAATACAATAACTCGGAAAATGCCACGAAGGCTGTATTAACAAGTTTGATGAAAATATTTCAAATTGTATATAAAACCAGCACATTGTACCCCATAATTGCATTAATGTACGTGGCTATGATTTAATTAAAAAAAAAAAAACGTTGAATGTCTTTGGAATCTATTAACATACAGGTACCAAGAAAATCACTGAAGTGCCAGAAACCTAACTTTGTCCTCATCTAATGCCTTTCAATGAACTGAACTGAGTTTGAATGGGGTGGGGGTTGAGATCATTCTATTTCTAAAGGAATTATGGGAAAAGTGTGATTCTGAAGGATAATTGCCTCTCTGACTGTTCTCTTCCTATGAAGTTCCCTCAAATTGTGGGACACAAATGGCCTGCATCTGTACTTTCACACCTTTCCTCCCAAAGTGGAGGGACTTACTTGATTGAAAAACTTTGGAAAATGAACTGAGAATTTCTAACATAATGACTTTGTACAGTAAGAAGGCTATTCAAAATTGGAGCATTTTAGGCAGAGACATCCTTATTATCTCTTTTGATAATTATTTTATAATTGAATAATAATTAGAATCATAATTGTGTCTTCTTAATGTGGTTATAACAATGAACATTAAAAAGAACACTTGAGAAAAATCATATAGACATAATCAACCAAAACTACATGCTTACAGTCTTATGATTACAGGAGCAATAGCAGCCAACTCTTTGTTCATTAGAGAAATATTTATTAGTTGCCTTGTGCATGCCAAGTGTTACTATAACAACTGGAACACAACTATATCGCAGTAATTGAGTTTAGCTTCTAGTAGTAAAGGACAGGAAAAAAAAAGGGAGCTATACATCATACAATGTTAGGTCATATTAAGCATTACCTGAAAACTCATAGTAAAGTGTCAAATTGTAGAGTTCAGACTACAGAGCAAAGATCAGATGTGGAGTGAAGGAGGTAGTCATCAACAAAAGCTTCTCAACTGACATGAGGTTTATATCACAATAAACCCATCCCAAGTTAAAAATATCATTAACTTGAAATGTATTGAATACACCTAACCTGCGGAACATCATAGCTTAGCCCAGCTTGCCTTCAATGTGCTCAGAACATTTACATTACAGATGTGCAATGTCATCTACCAGAAAGCCAAGCTTATTTTGTAATAGAATATTGACTGTCTTATGTGCTTTATTGAATATCGTACTGAAAGTGAAGAACAGAATGATTGTGTAGGTACCAGAAGTACAATTTCTAATGGTTGTATGCTGCTTTCACACCTCCATAGAACTGAAAAACCATAAGTTAAATCCTTATAAGTTGGGGACCTTATGCAGTGGGGGATAAATCAGTCAAGTTAGAAGAAGCATAAGAAAAAAGACCCCTGAGAAACAAATTTTCTCTTTTGGGAGAGGACAGTGATTGGACCTATATCTTAGAGTTGACTGGGGCAACACTGGAGTTGGGTTGTGTAGCTCAACACAAGTTATTGAATCGTGGATGTCATGCATTGACTGAACCATAATGAATTATGCAGAATCCAATTTTATTTTACATCTCTAATGTACAGTTTCCTCTACAATATTCTTCGCTTCCTGGTATTTGATTTGGTTTTTCACCATTAGTGATTCCTTGGGGTGTTTAGAGGTCTGTTTATCTCCCCAGTGTCCATTCAATGAGTACTATTTTCCACAAGTTTGAAGATAGTAAATTGTATCAACTAATGTCTCAGGAGTGGCAAACCTTCCCAAACTGATTTCCAACTAGGCAATTAGAAGGTTCTAAGGTGGCCACACTGCAGATAGCTGGAAGGCAACCAGGAAAGAATGTGTAAAGCCTAGTATTTAAAGGGCAAGATATTTAAGATTCAGAAAAATGTGTAAGGTCTTTCATAATGTAAAAATAGATATTTTTTAACTCTAATTGTTTGTCAAGTTTTTAAAAAATAATAAGAAAACAAACAAACAAGCTAGAAGACAAGAAAGCAGTATAGCCAAGAAGAGTTAGGACGAATTAAGACATTTAACCTAACAGTTGACTTTACATATGAGTTCCTCATTTAAGGGGACCAAGTTCACTCAGATGTTCCCTCCTGCTCAGGCAAAAAGGACTGACAGAATGCAATTCCAGTAAAGCCATAATCTAATAATATTTGAATTGCTGAAGATTATTTGCTGGACATAAATTTTATTTCCTCTGCTTCCTCAAAAAAAGAACTTCTAAATTAAAAGTATGTCCCTTAGGCATATACATTAGAGTTTGGAAAAATTTATTACAACTTTCTTGAAGTCTAATTAATATGTTCAACTTAGTCATATCTCCTGCTACAAGAAATTAATCATAAGGTCCTCTAAATTGCATATCTTCTTCAAATATTAACTTTGAGGGTTTTAATTTTTAAGAATCTTAATGAGGCTGCCAATAAAACAAGCATATCATACTAAACATGCTTTTTGGAAATACAACATTTGAAAATGTTATTTCTGAAAGTAAACCCCCTCCTTTCTGCAACTGGTGACCACTGTCTATAGTCAGCATTCTTGTCTCCCCAACCCCTAGAATCCATCCTTCCTTTAAACTCGATCCCTAGAACTCCCCAAACTCACCCACTTTATTCAAAAAGGATAACTTTAAATCATTCTTTTTTTTTTTTTTTGAGACGGAGCCTCAAGCTATCCCCCTGGCTAGAGTGCCATGGCATCACAGCTCATAGCAACCTCCAACTCCTGGGCTCAAGCGAGTCTCCTGCCTCCGCCTCCCAAGTAGCTGGGACCACAGGCGCCTGCCACAACACCCCGCCATTTTTTGGTTGCAGCTGTCATTGTTGTTTGGCAGGCCCGGGCTGGGGATTCGAACCTGCCACCTTAGGTGTACATGGCTGGCGCCTTAGGAGTTTGTGAACTTAACTGTCTGACCTCATGTATGGCTATATATTCCCATTTAATACATATTTCAATTCATTAATTTAATTCAATTAATACATTTAAATTTAATTAATCAAATTTCACAGAGAGAAAGGCAACACCGTGCCTGCATGCACACACATACCGGTGTCCAAGACAGCTTTTGAAATACTGCGGGAAGTGTTGATTCTAGAATCAAGGTAATCTTTTAATTAAAAATAGCTTATTTCATTCTGAATCTGTAAAGCAAATGAACAGGTGCTGAAATGTCAGTAACCTTCTTTTAGTATGTCCTCATTACTTTGTTTTTTTTCTGACTCTTAAGAACTAAGTTTGAAGAATTGTCAAGACGAAGTGGCTTTTACAGCTGTGTTCAAAGGGCTGGTTTTCAATTCTGGCTGATGTCGCTAGCTCCCAATATGCGTCTTTTATTTCCTTTAGTTAATTCCTTTTGCAATATACCGAGTCACAGCTTTCCTCTAATGCACAAATCCAATTTTCTTTTAAGCAACACCAGAATTATCTAAATCAACACCAACACTTTCAAGTGAAATGAAGTAATGCATCAGACAGATGATATTTTTGGGAAGTTTTTTGTTGTTCAGATTTGAATTGAAATAAGAACTGTTTGGGGACCATAAGCCGGAAATTGAACTAGTGTTTTTCTTCACTTCAAAAAAATTTTGAAATAGATTCTGAAGGAAGCACAATTGGTTTGACTTGAAAAACTAGTACTTTTAAAAGTGGGTATAAGGGAATCTCTCTAAATGTAGAACATAAATGTCTTAACACAATAACTAAGAAAAAGACATGAAGGCTGTGTTCACCAGTTGGGTGAAAATATTTCAAATTATATACAGAAACAGTACACTGTACCCCATGATGGTATTAATGTACACTGCTATGATTTAATAAAAACTAATAAAAAAGAAAAAAAAGTGGGCACGTGCCCTAACATGATGTTTGAAGTAAAGTTTATATTTACAAGGTTATTTTCTTACTATATGCTTTGGACTCTAAATTTCTTTTATGAAATATGTAAATATTGACTGTTTTGTTGTGTTAGCAGCATTTATTGTTAGCTGGTACTTCTACTTTTAGTTTGTAGCTAAGCTGGACTTTTTGGCTTTGTTTTCTTCTTGTTGTGTGATGTTAAGTTTTCTAGATCATTATTTCTCAAAGAACAGAGTGTGTCAGATTCATCTAGGATTCTTGCTAAGTGTATAGATTTCTGGATTTTATCTCAGGTACCCCGGACTACAGACTAGAACACACAGATGAGCTTTAACCAATTTTTGAGGTGATTCTTTTAATAGTACATTTTAAGAATACCTGCACCCTAATAAATAGCATTTAGATTTTAAAATTTCATACACTTGAAGATTTTATGGAAATAGATTCAGTTTAATCCAATCTTACCTCTTATATTTTACTGACAAGTGGCAGTCATCTAATTGAACTCAGAGTCTCTCTGAGTGGTGCCTGTGGCTCAAAGGATTAGGGTGCCAGCCTCCTATGAGAGGTGGCGGGTTCAAACACAGCCCTGGCCAAAACTGCAAAAAAAAAAAGGAATTGATTCTTCTGCTTGTTTGATATTGGAGTCTTGGACATTTTTCTTTGAGAGGTAAATGGGATGTATCAATTGTTACTGGGTCAATAGCTTCAAATTATTGCTCTAGTGATTGTATTCATGTTTTAATAATTTTGTAAAAAGCAAATAGGTGAAATATCGCACATGCTTTGGTGTTGTCACCAAGTAAAATAAAGACAACTACAAAATTAATAAAATGAAAAAATCAAGTGAGAGCCCCCCATTACCTCGAAAGCTAGAAGGAAAGAAGGTCACCCAGGTCATTTTTCATTCCCTTGTGTGGCCTTCTTCTCTGAGGAATTTTAATCTGCTAAGCAGGAAATCTTCACATCCAGGAATCATTACAAAGTTATCACTTGTGATTAAGGTGACCAGATTTTAACATTGGTAAAGTGGGACATCATTGGGGGGGGGGGGCCTGGGGGCAAGGCCTGACAACAATGCAGACTTTGATAAGCAGTTCGTGATAATCCGTTCTCAACAATTATTTGTTATTATTAAAGTTTAACATTATAAAATTAACAAAAATAATTTAAAACTCATATCCTGGCGAAATAGCCACATGGCAGCTGAAAACCATATATTCCCTTCCTGTTCTCCCACATTCCCTAGCT
>CAUYQV010030660.1:0-10593 GCA_963574575.1 Galagoides demidoff | reverse complement strand
GAGGTTGCTATGAGCTGTGATGCCACAGCACTCTACCCAGGGGGACAGCTTGAGGCTCTGTCTCAAAAAAAAAAAAAAGAGGATGTCATAAGATTTTTAAATTATAGTCTTGAATTGATATTAAAACAAAAAAAATGAGTTGGTCCTTTAGTGTCAGTGATAAAAAAAGTCCACATAATCTTTGGCTCAGTTCCATGTCTAGATCGGAGGAATCCTGTTCTCTGTCTTAACACTCTCCTATACTGAGGAATCTTTGTTCCTTTCTGGGTATTGAGAGCTGGTAAGTATATTCTTCACCACATTCTACATCTTTATTCTAGTGGGGATGGTAGGTTCTAGCAAACAGATATGACTTTATTCAGTGGGGAGGGAGTATTGGAATGTTAACACATTAACAACAGCTCAAGATTATTGGAATGTTAACACTTTAACAACAGCTCAAGATTTATTATCTAAAAACATGTGCCATATTTTAGCCTCCAAAACTCCCCCTTTTGACCTCTCTATTTTGAAAAAAGCTCTGTTATTTTTCCAGTCTCCAATGTGAAAATAACAACCATAATTTGTTCGACATGTTATTTATTAACTTCTGTGTGTCTCACCCTATTCTAGGAGCTGGGGCTACACCAATGAGCTAAGCAGAGAAAAGTACTGGTCCAGGCTTGGCACCTGTGGCTCAATCGGCTAAGGCGCCAGCCACGTACACCTAAGGTGGTGGGTTCGAATCCCCAGCCCGGGCCGCCAAACAACAATGATGGCTGCAACCCCCCCCCCCAAAAAAAAAATGGTCGGGCGTTGTGGCGGGCGCCTGTGGTCCCAGCTACTTGGGAAGCGGAGGCAGGAGACTCGCTTGAGCCCAGGAGTTGGAGGTTGCTATGAGCTGTGATGCCATGGCACTCTACCCAGGGGGATAGCTTGAGGCTCCGTCTCAAAAAGAAAAAAAGAAAACTAGAAGTGAAGGGCCATGGAACTGGCCTAGGTATGAAGATGTGGAGGATTTAAAAAAAAAAAAGAAAGAAAGAAGAAAAACAATTTTCTGGATGGCACCTGTGGCTCAAAGGAGTAGGGCCCTGGCCCCATATGCCGGAGGTGGTGGGTTCAAACCCAGCCCCGGCCAAAAAAAAAAAAATTCGGTTTCTTTCGAGACAGAGCCTCAAGCTGTCCCCCTGGGTAAAGTGCCATGGCGTCATAGCTCACAGCAACCTCAGACTCCTGGGCTCCAGCGATACTCTTGCCTCAGCCTCTCACATAGCTGGGACTACAGGCGCCAAACACAGTGCCTGGCTATTTTTATAGGCGGGGTCTTACTCTCGTTCAGGCTGGTCTCAATCCTGAGCTCAGGCGATCCGCCCGTCTCAGCCTCCCAGAGTGCTGGGATTAAGGACATGAGCCACTGCGCCTAGCCTAAAATTATATATATTAGAGGAAAGATACTTTATGGGTGATTTTGGGCAAGTTTCTTAACCCACCTATGTTTCTGTTTCTTTGTCTGAAAAAATGAATACCTACTTCACAGAATTTTTTTTTTTTTTTCAGTTTTTGTCTGGGGCTAGGTTTGAACCTGCCAGTACCCTACCCCCTTTGAGCCACAGGCACCACCCCTTTACAGAATTCTTTTGTAGATTAAATGACTCAGTTGATATAAATTAATTAGAACAGTGCTTGACACATAGGAAGCATCTGAACATGCATATATCAGCTGGTAGGATTCTTTGCAGTTTAGCCTGATCATACTAAGGTGATCTGGTAAAATGTAAAAAACATGGGCTTTATAGCCAAAAGCACCTTTATTCCTATCCATTTACCTACTGTTACCTGAGCAAATTATTTAATATTTTCAGTATTAGTTTCTTAAATACCTGCCTTGTATGACCACTGTGCTTGAACACATAATACAATGCTCAACGTGTATTTGACATATGTTAGGAAAATGGTGGTTTCTTTTTCTTCTTTTTTTTTTTTTTTTTTTGAGAAAGAGTCTCACTTTGTCACCCTCAGTAGAGTACTGTGGTGTCATAGGTCACAGCAACCTCAAACTCTTGGGTTCAAGTGATTATCTTGCTTCAGCCTCCTGGGTAGCTGGGACTATAGGCACCTAGCACAACACCTGGCTATTTCTAGAGGCAGCGTCTCAGTCTTCCTTAACTCTGTGTCATGGATATGTTTGGATTTTTTTTTTTTTTTTGAGACAGAGTCTCAAGCTGTTGCCCTGGGTAGAGTGCTGTGGCATCACAGCTCACAGCAACCTCAAACTCTTGGGCTTAAGTGATTCTCTTGCCTCAGCCTCCCAAGTAGCTGGGACTACAGGTGCCCACCACAATGCTTGTCTATTTTTTTTTGGTTGTAATTGTTATTGTTTGGCCGGCCCAGGTTGGATTCAAACCCATCAGCAGCATTGTATGTGGTTTGCACCCTAGCTGCTGAGCAACAGGCGCTGAGCCCATGGATATGTTTTTAATGCTTTGAAAGTATAACAGCAGAATGATTGGTGGAAAGAGAAGCATCAGCTTTCAGAACAACACAGGTTTACTCCAGTTCTCAGTCTGATTAGTCTGATGCTGTTGGTGTGAACCAATGACGGGAGTGATGATAATATGTTTCCTTTCTAGATCATGGAGGACACACAGGCTGTTAACTGGGATGTTGAAGAAGAGGAGACGGAACTATCCAGTGAATTCCCGGGGTATAGCTTGGAGCCTGTAGGGTGGCTGCGTATCTTCAGTGGTGCCCATGGACCAGAAAAAGGTCAGGGGATATTGGATGCTGAAGTATTGGTCTAGATCTTCTATTTTTGTGGGGAGGTAGTTGGAGGGTTGCAAGAAGCTTATCTGTTTCAAGAAGATCTAAAAATTTTTTTTTACTAGGAATGGAAGAAAGGGTACCGATTGAGTTGATTGTTCAAGGATAGTGCTCTGGACTCATTGGTAATTTTACTTTGATAGAAGATTAAGAGAGTAAAAAAAAAGATCCAGTGTGGTTTAGAGATGGATAGTGGTGATGATTGTGCAACAATGTGAATATACTTAATGCCACTGAACTGTACATTTAAAATGATTAAAATTATAAATTTTGTGTTATATATATTTTATCACAATTTTTAAAATCTTGTGTGGATGGTTGGGGTATTGCATATGAATAATGCATGGCCTTTTCTTTTTTTTTTTTTTTTTTTTTTTTTGTAAGAGACAAAAATAATTCCCCTGGGTAGAGTGCCATGGCATTACAGCTTACAGCAACCTCCAACTCCTGGGCTCAAGCGAGTCTCCTGCCTCAGCCTCCCAAGTAGCTGGGACCACAGGCACCTGCCATAACGCCTGGCTATTTTTATTTTTTGGTTGCAGCCGTCCTTGTTGCTTTGGCAGGGCCAGGCTGGATTTGAACCCACCACCTTAGGTATATGTGGCTGGCACCTTAGCCACTTGAGCCATAGGCCCTGAGCCATTTTTTTTTTTTTTTTTAAGATAGAGCCTCAAGCTGTCGCCATGGGTAGCGTGGTGTGGAATCACAGCTCACAGCAACTTCAACTCCTGATACTCCTGAGCTCAAGCGATTCTCTTGCCTCAGCCTCCCAAGTAGCTGGGACTACAGGCACCTGCCACAATGCCCGGCTATATTTTGGTTGTAGTTGTCATTGTTGTTTGGCAGCCCCAGGCTGGATTCAAACCCACCAGCTCTGGTATATGTGGCTGGCGCCTTAGCCACTTGAGCTACAGGTGCTGAGCCTGCATATACTTTTCAATTCCTAGATATCCTAGGGCCTTTTATTTTTATAATGCATCTGGGGGCCTTGAATGAGTAGTGGGTACTTGACACGGCCATTTTCCTAATGACAGGCCAGGACTCTGGCCTTGGAACCTATCTACCTCTTTCATTTTTAGATTTCCCACTACGCCTCGGGAAGAATGTGGTAGGCCGAATGCCTGACTGCTCTGTAGCCCTGCCCTTTCCATCCATCTCCAAACAACATGCAGTGATTGAGATCTTGGCCTGGAACAAGGCCCCTATTCTCCGAGATTGTGGAAGCCTCAATGGTACTCAAGTCCTAAGGCCTCCTAAGGTTCTGAGCCCTGGGGTGAGTCATCGACTGAGGGACCAGGAATTGATTCTCTTTGCTGACTTGCCCTGCCAATACCATCGCCTAGATGTCCCCCTGCCCTTTGTCTCTCGGGGTCCTCTAACTGTAGAGGAGACACCCAGGGCACAGGAAGGATATCAACCCCAGAGATTTCCATTGGCTGAGGACTCAGAAGAAGAAATGGGTAAGCTTATGTATTGGGAGGGTGGGAGAAGAGATGGGGATAATGATGAGTACAATTGTCAACTTGACTCCTTTCTGTGCTTGACAGATTCTCTTTCTGAAAGGGATATGATGAAAGAATCAAGGACCACATCCTCTCCTTTGTCAACAGTAGTTCCAGAGAGGTAAGTACCTAAGGGCCAGATATCTGAGCCTTCAAAAGGAGGGGCTGGAATATCAATCTCTAAGAGAGAGGCAGCACCTGTGGCTCAGAGAAGTAGGGCACCAGCCCCATATGCCAGAGTTGGTGGGTTCAAACCCAGCCCCGGCCAAAAATGGCAAAAAAAAAAAAAATCTCTTAAGAGAAAGATAATTATGAAAGTTGGGGCTAGGGTGTATATATTCATTCACTCAGCTGGATTTTATGGAGCACCTCTAATGTGCCAATTGGAAAATTAATTGCTGGCTTGAAACCATAGCACGTGGTTATAGCACCAGCCACATACACCAAATTTGGTGGGTTCGAACCCGGCCCCAGCCAGCTAAACAACTGGACCAAAATGACAACTGCAACCAAAAATAGCCAGGCGTTGTGTCAGGCACCTGTAGTCCCAGCTACTTGGGAGGCTAAGGCAAGAGAATCTCTTGAGCCCAAGAGTTTGCAGTTGCTGTGAGCTGAGACACCACAGCACTCTACTGAGGGTAATTTTGAAACTATCTCAAAAAAAAAAAAGAAAAGGAAATCTAATTGCTGGAAACAGAAAGCAAATACCTCCTTATGTCTACCCTCAAGGAACCCATAGTTGAGTAGGGTATCCCTTTCTTGGAAATAGATTCTATAGTCTCTCTCTCTTCTCTCCCTTTGCAGTGATGAAGAGGGCCCTTCCTCTTCCCCAGGTGGTCGTGGGCCACCTTTCGTCTTCAACTTAGACAGTGACACAGATGAAGAGGAAGGTCAACAACTAGCAACAGGGGAGGTCTTCACTGCCAGAAGAGGTGCCACTGTAGAAGCAGAGCAGCCTGCAGCTGATGGAGGTACAACCCAAATCCAGCTTGAAAAGGATCAGCTTTCAGTGAAAGTGAGAGACAATAACACAAAAATTAAAAGGGATGCAGGAAATGGAGTGGTTCCAGTGATTCTGAAGAGGAGCCAACCTTCTGGGGAAGACAGTGATACAGATGTGGATGATGAGAGCAGACCTCATGGAAGGCCAGCTGAGGTCCATTTAGAAAGGGCTCAGCCTTGTGGCATTATTGACAGTGATAGTGATGTGGAAGAAGAGGGAATCCCGGCAACCCCAGCTGTATTTCCTGTGAAGAAGAGGCAAATGTTCCATGGAGTTGGTACAAGGGGTACTGGAACACCTGAATTGGCACATCTGGAGGAGAGCCAGGCTGGCAGTGATACGGATGTAGAGAGGAGTGAGGCTCCACAGGCCATCCCACTGGAGAAAAGCCAGGCCTCCATGGTGATCAACAGTGATACAGATGATGAGGAAGAAGTCTCAGCAGCACTCACTTTAGCACGTTTGAAAGAGAGCCAAGTTGTTATATGGAACAGAGATACAAATGTGGAAGAGAATGGGGCCCAACCTATGATCTTTATGGAGCAAAGCCGAACATCCAGTGGGAGAGACAGCGACACAGATGTAGAGGAGGAAGGGCTCCCAGGGGAAGAGAGAGAAACCATCCCTGAGGGTCACACAGAGAAAGATGGAGCCCTTGTTATAGCACATTCAGAAGAAAACCAACCTCCTCTTGGGGATAGTAATATAGATGTAGAAGTTGATAAGATCTCACCTGGGATCCACCTGGAGAGAAGCCAAGCCTCTAGCACAGTGGATATCAACACAGAAGTGGAGGAGGAAGGCCCATCTGAGCCAGACATTGTATATCTAGAGAAGCATCAGGTGTCTGTGGAGAGGACATATCAAACAGATGTGGTAACAGAGAGGGGGGCTGCAAAGCTGCCTGTGGTACCTCTAGAGGAAGCCCGGCCTCCTCTGAATGGAGACTATGAAACAGATGCAGAGGAAGGCACATCCTTATCAGGCTCAGCAGTGGCAGATGGAAGAAAGAGCCAGCTTCCAGTAGAAGGGGATACTGGGACAGAGTGGACCGCAGTTGTTTCTGAGCAGGAAAGAGCTCTTGAAGTGGGGACCCAGGGTGGGTCACCTGTGGCACAAGTGGAGCAGGACCTTATCCCTGTCTCATGGGAAAACCTCACAGATCTGGTGGTGGACACAAGCACTCTAAAGGAACCCACCCAGCCCTACAGAGAAGGACGCCAGACTTTCACAGGAAGAGAGAGAGAACAATACATGGGGACGACCAAGGACTTTGAAGACAACCATGATGGTAAGTTCTGGCCTTTCTCCCTTCCTTCACTGCTAAAATAAACTATGGAAGTTCAGAGGGTTGTAGTTAGGAAGAAAAGAGTAGAGATTAAGTAAGCAGTTAAGGGACAGATATGATTTCTTTTACTATCTTTCCAATATTCCTCCCCTACCAGATTCGGAAGATCTGGACCTACAAGCTACTCAGTGCTTTGTGGAGAGAGAGAATCAGAGCCTGGAAGGTGAGGACACCTTTATTGTTTGGATCTTGTATCAGTGGGAGCTGGGAGATTAGACTAGTGATTAGACTAGACCTTGAAGGGTTTGTAGTCTGGCATGGGTAGGGTAGAAAACCAGAAATGGAACCCTGAGATTCTATGGAGGAGCTGTGCTTAAAGCAACTTTCCTTGTGCATCAGTCCAGAGCATGGAAGATGAACCCACACAGGCCTTCCTGTTTATTCCACCCCAAGAGCCTGACCCTTCCTGTTGCAGCTTCCAGGCCTCAGGTACAAGAAACTCTCCCTTCCTCTATGCTCTTAACTTTGCATCATTTCTTGTTTTTTTCTCCTCTGTATATTTCTTTCATATTCCTTGACTATAGTTGGCTATCAATACCTATGGATTCTTTATCCGTGGCTTTAACTAGCTGCAGATTAAAAATATGTGAGGGGGGTGGCACCTATAGCTCAAGTGGCTAACGCGCCAGCCACATACACCTAAGGTAGCAGGTTCGAATCCAGCCCGGCCTGCCAAACAATGACAACTACAACCAAAAAATAGCCGGGCATTGTGGCAGGTGCCTGTAGTCCCAGCTACTTGGAGGCTGAGGCAAGAAAATCACTTAAGCCCAGGAGGTGGAGGTTGCTGTGAGCTGTGATGCCATGGCACTCTACCCAGGGCGATAGCTTGAGGCTCTGTCTCAAAAAAAAAAAAAAATCTGAGGGAGGCTGGGTCCGGTGGCTCATGCCTGTAATCCTAGCACTCTGGGAGGCCAAAGCGGGTAGATTGCCTGAGCTCACAGGTTCAAGACCAGCCTCATGCAGAGGAAGACCTCATCTCTAAAAAAAAAAATAGCCTGGCATTGTAGTGGGCACCTGTAGTCTCAGCTACTCAGGAGGCTGAGGCAAGAGAATCACTTGAGCCCAAGAGTTTGAGGTTGCCTTGAGCCGTGATGCTATAGCACTCCACTGAGGGCAACAAAGTGACACTCTGTTTCAAAAAAAAAATGGGGGGGGGGTTGGAACACTCTGGGACACCAAGGTGGGAAGGTGGCTTGAGCTCAGGAATTCATGACCAGCCTCAGCAAGAGTGAGACCCTGTCTTTACTCAAAATAAAAAAATTAGCCAAGCATGGTTGTGTGTAACTGTAGTCCCAGCTACTTGGGAGTCTGATGTGGGAGGATATCTCTCTTTCTTTTTTTTTTTTTTTTTTTTTGTTTTTGGTAGAGACAGTCTCACTTTATCACCCTTCATAGAGTGCTGTGGTATCACACAGCTCACAGCAACCTCCAACTCCTGGGCTTAGGCAATTCTTTTGCCTCAGCCTCCCAAGTAGCTGGGACTACAGGTGCCTGCCACAATGCCTGGCTATTTTTGTTGTTGTTGCAGTCTGGCCAGGGCTGGGTTTGAACCTGCCACCCTTGATATGTGGGGCTAGTGCCCTACCCACTGAGTCACAGGTGCCGCCCGGAGGATCTCTCGAGCCCAGGAGTTTGAGGTTGCAGTGAGTTACAAAGATGCCTCTGTACTCCACTCAGGGCAACGGCAAGACTCTGTCTTAAAAAAAACAAGGGCTGGGGATGGTGGCTCCTGCCTGTAATCCTAGCACTCTGAAAGGCCGAGACAGACAGATTGCCTGGGCTTATAGGTTCAACCAGCCTGAGCCAGAGTGAGACCTCCTTTCTAAAAATATCCTGGCATTGTGGCAGGTGCCTTAGTCCCAGCTACTTGGGAGGTTCAGGCAAGAGAAGCACTTGAGGCCAGAAGGGCTGGTTGCCTGAGATCATGGGTTTGAGACCAGCCTGAGCAAAAGTGAGACCCCTTCTCTACTAAAAATAGAAAAACTGAGGCAAGAGGATCGCTTGAGCCGGGTTGGAGGTTGCTGTGAGCTATGATGCCATAGTACTCTACCCAAGGTGACAGCTTGAGACTGTCTCAAAAAAAAAAAAAAAAGAATCATTTGAGCCCATGGGTTTGATATTGCTGTGAGCTATGACACTACAGCACTCTACTATAGGTAACAAAATGAGACTCTGTCTCAAAAAAAATGGAGACAATTTTAAGTATATGGGAGAGCGTGGCGCCTATGGCTCAATGAATAGGGTGAATAGGGTGGTGGGTTCAAACCCTGCCCTGGCTAACCTGCAACAACAACAACAAAAAAAAGCCAGGTGTTGTGGTGGGCGCCTGTAGTCCCAGCTACTGGGGAGGCTGAGACAAGAGAATCACCTAAGCCCAGGAGTTGGAGGTTGCTGTAAGCTGTGTGACGCCACGGCACTCTACTGAGGGTGATAAAGTAAGATACTGTCCCTACAAAAATAAATAAATAAATAAATAAAGTATATGGGAGAACTAAGAGCAATCGTGTGCACCTATAGTCTCAGATACTGGGGAGGCTAAGGAACTCCTCACTGGAGCTAAGGAGTTCAAGTCCAGCCTAGGCAATATATAAAGATGCCTATCTCAATTTTTATATATACAGAAGGATGCATGTAGGTTATATGCAAATACTATGCCATTTTATATGAGGGACATTAGCATCCAAGGACTTTAGTATGGGGAGGTGGGAATCCTAGGACCATTCTCCATGGATACCAAGGGATGACTGTACTTTGCTGATATTACTCCATCTTGTCAGGAAAAAGTGCCATATTGTGGAAAACAGTGTGGAAATTCCTCCAAAATAGAAATAGCATGTAATCCAGTAATCCTATTTCTGGGTATATATACCCAAAAAAAAGATAAGTACACAGAAGAAATTATCAATACTTCCTTGTTTATTGCAGCACTATTCACAATAGCCAAGAGATGGAATCAACTTAAATGTCTGTCAGTGAATGGATGGACAAAGAAAATGTGTCCATTGTGTATGTGTTTGTGTATATATGTAATAGAATAAAAAAAGAATGAAATCCTTTTATTTTCAACAACATGGATGAGTCTGGAGGTCATTATGTTAAGTGGAATAAACCAGGCACAAAAAGACAAATACCGTATGTTCTCACTTACTATAGGAGCTGAAAAAGTTGATCTTATGGTATGTGTTGGCACGCACCTGTAGCCCCAGCTACTTGGAAGGCTGAGGCAAGAGAATCACCTGAGTCCAGGAGTTCTGGGCTGTAGTGCACTTTGCCGATCAGGTACCTGCACTAAGTTTGGCTTCAATATGGTGACCTCCTGGCAGTGGGAGGCCGCCAAGTTGCCTAAAGAGATGTGAACTGGCCCAGGTTGAAAACAGAGCACGTCAAAACTCCCATGCTGATCGGTAGTGGGATCATGTCCGTGAATACCCATTGGACCCCAGCCTGGGCAACATAGGGAGACCCTGTCTCTTAAAAAAAAAAAGTTGATCTTATAGAAATAGAAAATAGAGTGGTGGTTTCTAGAGTTTGGGAAGGAGGGAGGAAGAGAAAAAGAGAGGCTGATTAATGTGTACAAAAATACAGTTAGAATGAAGAAATAAGTTCTACTTTCAGTAGTATACCAGGGTTACAATAGTTAACAATAATTTATTATATATTTCTTTCTTTTTTTTTTTTTTTTTTTTTGAGACAGGAGCCTCAAGCTGTCTCCCTGGGTAGAGTGCTGTGGCATCTCAGCTCACAGCAACCTCCAACTCCTGGGCTCAAGCGAGTCTCCTGCCTCCGCCTCCCAAGTAGCTGGGACCACAGGCGCCCGCCACAATGCCCGGCTATTTTTTGGTTGCAGCTGTCATTGTTGTTTGGCGGGCCTGGGCTGGCTTCGAACTCGCCACCTTGGGTGTATGTGGCTGGCGCCTTAGCCACTTGAGCCACAGGCA
>CAUYQV010030659.1:0-12802 GCA_963574575.1 Galagoides demidoff | reverse complement strand
AATATAAATGTCTTAACACAGTAACTAAGAAAATGCCATGAAGGCTATGTTAACCAGTTTGGTGAAAATATTTCAAATTGTATATAAAACCAGCACACTGTACCCCATGATTGCATTAATGTACACAGCTATGATTTAATTAAAAAAAAAGAAAGAAACTCTAGAAATATAGTAGAATAGGCATCACCACTTATAACACTTTGGGTTTTTTTTTTCTTTTGCAGTTTTTGGCCAGGGCTAAGTTTGAACCCACCACCTCCAGCATATGGGGCTGGCACCCTACTCCTTTCAGCCACAGCACTGCCCACCACTTACAACACTTTGAAAAGTTTATCTGAATTGTGACATATTCATTGTATAGTAAGATGTATTAAAGAGGCAGAAAGAAGTCAGGTGGCATCTGTGGCTCAGTGAATAGGGCGCTGGCCCCATATACTGAGGGTGGTGGGTTCAAACCTGGCCTCAGCCAAACTGCAACAACAGCAACAAAAAAGGCAGACGTCAAAGTTCTATGATTTTATTTTCTAACATACTGAGAAATGATGTCAGCTGGGAAAATGCAAGCCTTATTATATTTTTTACCTTATTCTTATTCAGTACACTGTAAGATGACACATTTCACAGATGATTATATGCAGAACAATCCTTGATACTGGTAGTCCCGTGGATATCAACATTACCAGTGTTGACTGCCTTGAGCTCTATCAAGGTAGGGCAGGAGTTCAACGTGAAGCCTTTATTGTCCTGTAAGATCCGGCATAACTGATTTCTTGTAGAACAGTGGTTCTCATCACTCTCCTAGTCGCTCTGCTTTTTCTCTCCCATGCTGAGCACAGTATTCACAGCCACCCCTGTGTCTTCCAGAGACAAGCCTCTGTCCACTTGCAGAGGCCTTCTGGGGAAGGAAGGAGAAAGGCTGTAAACAGATGTGCGGTGCCCAATTCTCCTCATTGGGTCAAATAAGACCTGCCAACTGGGAGACTTAAAAATCCTTCTCCTCAGGGCACTCCCACTTGGACATCAGAGAGCAACAGTAACTATTTGTTTAGCTGTTTCAGGTCCACCAAAAACTCCCTTCCACATGGGCTGCTCAGCCGGTGCTGGAACTTTAGGCTTAGGCAAGTTCTGTCTCAGCTGCTGCTCTGAGGTTTCAGGTGATGTGACTTCGTTCTCTCCTGCCTGTTCTCCTTCATGAGAGGAACCCACGTCCAGCCCTCTTTGGAAGTGCTCTATACTTTCTCTTTGTTCTTCCTAAGTAAACTTGTGGAGATTACCTTTGCTTTCTATCCACACTGCCTGTGCCACTTCAGTTTTAAATAAAATCTCTCTGGTACCCTGAAAAAATAAATGAATAGATTTATTTCCTTTATTTCAAAAGGTGACTTCCATGTTCAGTCACCTAGCCTTTATCACCCCCAAGTTTGTGCCCATTGCTTAACTTCCATATTTCACCCATCATTTGATAAAAGCACTTCTCCAATTTTTTTTTTTTTGAGACAGAGCCTCAAGCTGTCCCCTGGGTAGAGTGCAGTGGCATCATAGCTTACAGCAACCTCCAACTCCTGGGCTCAAGTGAGTCTCCTGCCTCCACCTCCCAAGTAGCTGGGACTACAGGCGCCAGCCACAATGCCCAGCTATTTTTTGGTTGCAGCTGTCATTGTTTGTCATTTGGCGGCTGGGCTGGATTCAAACCCGCCAGCTCAGGTGTATGTGGCTGGAGCCTTAGCTGCTTGAGCCACAGGTGCCGAGCCCACTTCTTCAATTTTTTCAATCTCATTTCTTGGTAATGTTTTATTATTATTATTATTTTTTTTGGAGACAGAGTCTCACTATGTCACCCTGGGTAAAGTGCTGTAACATCACAGCTCACAGCAACCGCAAACTCTTGGGCTTAAGTGATTCTCTTGCCTCAGCCTCCCAAGTAGCTGGGACTACAGGCCCCCACCACAACACCCAGCTATTTTTTGATTGCAGTTGTCATTGTCGTTTCGCAGGCCCAGGCTGGATTTGAACCCGCCAGCTCTGGTGTATGGGGCTGGTGCCCTAGCCACTGAGCTACAGGTGCCGAGCCTCTTGGTGAGGTTTTAGTTAAACGTATCTCTTGGCCTTTCACCCTATGCCTTTTGTTGCTTTTTTCTCACAAGTTTTTACCTTTTCTTATTTTTCTCTTCTCTTTCTAAGAGATAAAAAAAGAAGATATCAAAACATAAAGTGCTGACCAGGTGCAGTGGCTCCTGCCTGTAATCCCAGCACTCTGGGAGGCTGAGGCCAGAGGACCCCTCTTGAGCTCAGGAGTTCAAGGAAGGAGGAGGCTCAGGAGACCAGGCTGAGCAAGAGCGAGATTCTTTGTTTACTACAAATGAAATGGAATGATTAGTGTAGGCCTCAGGATGGTCCCAAGCAATCAACTGGCTGACACACCATTTTTTACATGGTGGACCTTTTATCTCAAACAAAAGATTATTCAAGGTTTGGTGGCCTCTCAAGAGGTACACAGCTGACAGCTTTAATTTCTGTTCCCTTCCAGGATTATATTTTTGCCTCTTGACCCGGTGACTTTTTTCAGGGCCCCAGACTCTGGACCAAAGGTTGGTGTGTACAGAAGAGTCTGGCATGACCATAGCACTACAATCATTTTTCTAAGCATTTTAAATTTTTTATTTACTCATTATTATTTGAGGGGGGACAGAGTTTTACTCTGTTTCCCTGGGTAGAGTGCCATTACATCATAGCTCATAGCAACCTCAAACTCTTGGGCTCAAGCAATCCTCTTGCCTCAGCTTCCTGAGTAGCTGGGACTACAGGTGCCCACCACAGCGCCAAATGATTACCACATCTTAATAACTAGAACCCACGGGCAGTGCCTGTGGCTCAAAGGAGTAGGGCACCATGCCCATATGCCAGAGGTGGCAGGTTCAAACCCAGCCCTGGCCCAAAACTGCAAAAAAATAAAAATAAAAAATAACTAGAACCCATGTGTCTCAGTCTGCTTGGGCTGCTACACCAAATACCACAGACTGAATGGCTTTGGGACAACAGAAGTTTCTCTCTCTCTCTCTCTTCTCCTCCCCCTTCTTTCTTCTTCTTCTCTCTCTTTTTTGAGACAGAGTCTCATTCTGTCACCCTAAGTAGAGTACAGTGGCATCATCAGAGCTCACTGCACCGTCAAACTCCTAGGCTCAAGTGATCTTCTTGCCTCAGTCCTCTTGACTTGCTGCGACTATAGGCTTGCACCATAATGCCTGGCTAATTTCTCTGCTCAGGCTGGTCTTGAACTCCTGAGATCAAAGGATCTTCCCACCTTCGCCTCTCAAGAGTGCTTGGATTACTTGGCTCGGCGCCCACAGCACAGTGGTTATAGTGTCAGTCATACACCGAGACTGGGGGGTCCAAACCCAGCCTGGGCCAGCTAATCAACAATGACAACTGCAACAAAAAATAGCCAGGTGTTGTGGTGGGTGCCTGTAGTGCCAGCTGCTTGGGAGGCTGAGGCAAGAGAATCACTTAAGGCCAAGAGTTTGAGGTTGCTGTGAGCTGTGAAGCCACAGCACTCTACCAAGTGCAACATAATGACATTCTGTCTCAAAAAAAATAAATAAATAAAAAAGAGTGCTTGGATTACAGACATGAGCCGCTGGCCTGCTCACTTATTTTTTAAAAGGAGTGAATAGAAGCAAGAATAAATGAATGCAAAAACATAATGAGATACCAATTTACACCGACTAGGATGGTCACTGTAATAAGAAAAGACAGATAATACTGGTCTCTCTCTCTCTCTATATATATATATATTTTTTTTTTCTGAGCCAGAGTCTCACTATGTCGCCTTGAGTAGAGTGCCGTGGCATCACAGCTCACAGTCACCTCAAACTCTTGGTCTCAAGTTATTCTCTTGCCTCAGCCTCCCAAGTAGCTGGGACTATAGGTGCCCACCACAACACCCAGCTATTTTTTGGTTGTAGTTGTCATTGTTGTTTGGCAGGCTGAGGATGGGTTCGAACCTGCCAGCCTCAGTGTATGTGGCTGATGCCATAACCACTGTGCTATGGGCACTGAGCCAAGTAATCCAAGCGATTGAGAGGTGAAGGCAGGAAGATCTTTGACCTCAGGAGTTCAAGACCAGCCAGCCCACCCACTGAGCTACAGGTGCCATGCCCACTTACTCTTTTTAATTATTTGTTTAGATAAAAAATTAATATTAAGAGAGTAGAAATGTTTTTGGTTACATGGATCATATTTGTAATGCTTGAGTCCTGGCTGTAAGTGTGCCGTCATCCAGGTGGTGTTCAGTGTACCCGTCAGGCAGTTTTTGCCCCTCCCCGCTCCCCTGCTTGATTTCCACTGAGTCTACTCCCCTCTTTGCTCACCTGTGCTCACTGGGTTAGTTCCAGTTTAATAGCAAGTACCTGTGGTGTTTGTTTCTCCATTGTTTAGATACTTCACTTAGGAGAGTGGTCTCCAGTGCCATCCAAATTGTTGCTGAAGGCATTAATTTAGTAACAATTTACACTAACTACTCTTAGTTACTATTATCTCACCTGGACAATGGTAATCACTTCTTAACTGGTTTGACAATGCAGCAGCTAAAGTGACCTTTTTAAACATGAATACTGTCATGCCTCGTTCAGTGTAGAACCTTTCAGTGACTTCCCACTGTATTTACAATAAAATTTAAATTCCTTTCTCCTGCCAACCACCCCAGCCTCACCTCATACCACTCTTCACTAGCAATCAATCCTCCTGGGCTTTATTCAGTGTTAGAATTAACCAAGCTCATACTCACCTCAAGGCCTCTGTGCTTAAGTCTTCCCTGACTGGTATGTTCTTCCTTGAAACTTTCAGGGTTGGTTTCATCTATTCTTTTTTTTTTTTTTCAGTTTTTGGCTGGGGCTGGGTTTGAACCCATCACCTCTGGCATATGGGGCTGGTGCCCTATGAGCCATCGGTGCCGCCCGGTTTCATCTGTTCTTGAGACCTCAGCTCCCATGTCACCTTCCCAGCTTCTTTGACCACCATATTAGTCTCTATTATAGTACTGTGGCTATTTCTTTCCTAGCACACTTCTGGAGGCTGTGCCATCTAAAATCAAGATGCTAGCAGATTTGTGTCTGGTGAGGGCTCACTTCCTGGTACATAATTGGCCATCTTGTTCCTGCATCCTCGTAGGGTGGAATGGATGAGGGGTCTCTCTTGGATATCTTTTTTTTTTTTTTTTTTTGAGACAGAGCCTCAAGCTGTCCCCCTGGGTAGAGTGCTGTGGTATCACAGCTCACAGCAACCTCCAACTCCTGGGCTCATGAGAGTCTCCTGCCTCAGCCTCCCAAGTAGCTGGGACCACAGGCTTGGGTATCTTTGATAAGAAAACTAAACTCATTCATGACAGCCTCCATGCCCATAACCTAATCATTTCCCAGAGGCCTCACTTCCTAAGGCCATCATCCTGGGGGAGACAGAAACATGCAGACCATAATACCATGAACATGTGTGCGGCATGGCAAATGGGAATTAAGATTGTAAATGGAATCTTTGCCACCTTGGGGGAACAGAGGTCTTAAATGGGACACAAATAAGCACACATCAAAAAAGAAATAAATTGGCTGGGCGCCTGTGGCTTAAGTGGCTAAGGCACCAGCCACATACACCTGAGCTGGCTGCTTTGAATCCAGCACAGGCCTGCCAAACAACAATGATGACTGCAACTGAAAAATAGCCAAGCGTTGTGGCGGTTGCCTGGGCCAGCTAAACAATGACAACTGCAACAACAACAAAATGGCTGGGCATTGTGGTGGGCACCTATAGTCCCAGCTACTTGGGAGGCTGAGGCAAGAGAATTGCTTAAGCCTAAGAGTTTGAGGTTGCTGTGAGCTGTGATGCCATGACACTCTACCGAGGGTGATGTAGTGAGACTCCGTCTCAAAAAAAAAAAAGAAAGAAAGAAAAAGAAAAAAATAATAAATCATGAAATGAACTTCATCATAAAATTTCTGCCTGACATTGTTAGGTCAATGAAAAGGCAATCCACAAACTATGAGTAAATAGTCATAATCCTCCTATCTGACAAAATATTTGTTTCCAGAATACTTATAACTTAATGTCATTAAAATGTGGGCACAAGATGTGAACAGACATTTCACAAAAGAAGATATTCATCTGGCCAATAAGCACATTAAAGGTGTGCAGACATTAAATGTCTGACCTGGGCACAGTGGCTCATACCTGTGATCCCAGGGATGTGGGAGGCTGAGATAGGAGGATTGCTTGAGCCCGGGACCAATCTGGGAAACAGAGAGAAACTGAGTCTGTACAAAAGTTCATAAATAAATAAGAAAAATTAGCTGGGTGTGGTGGTGTATACATATAGTTCCAGCTACTGCTGGGAAGGCTCAGGCAGGGTATTGTTTGAGCCCAGGAATTTGAGGCTATACTGAGCTATTTTCATGCCATTGCACTCCGGTCAAAAAAGGTGTGCAACATTCTTAGTCATAAAAGAAATGTAAATTGTAACCACAATGAGATACCATTTCAGACTCACTAGAATGATTACCTGTTAAAAATATTGGCCTGGGCTCGGCACCTGTGGCTCAATCAGCTAAGGTGCCAGCCACATACACCTAAGGTGGCGGGTTCGAGTCCCCAGCCCGGGCCTGCCAAAGAACAATGATGGCTGCAATCAAAAAATGGCCGGGCGTTGTGGCAGGCGCCTGTGGTCCCAGCTACTTGGGAGGCAGAGGCAGGAGACTCGCTTGAGCCCAGGAGTTGGAGGTTGCTATGAGCTGCGATGCCATGGCACTCTACCCAGGGGGATAGCTTGAGGCTCCGTCTAAAAAATAGATAAATAAATAAAAATAAAAATATTGGCCTGAGCAGTTGCTCACACCTATAATGCTAGCACTCTGGAAGGCCAAGGAGGGTGGATTGCTTGAGCTCGGGAGTTCCAAGACCAGCCTGAGCAACAGTCTCTACTAAAAACCAGCCAGACAGTGTGGCAGGTGCCTGTAGTCCCACTATTTGTGAGGTTGAGGCAAGAGGCTCTCTTGAGCCCATGAGTCTGAAGTTGCTATGAGCTATGATACCACAGCATCCTAGCATGGGCAATAGAGTGAGACTCTGTCTCCAAATAAAAAAAGTATTCTGAGAATACTGAACATTAGAAATATGGACCAACTAGAACTCTAATACACAAAAAGGGCTGGTAGTTTCTTATAAAGTTAAACATATATTTACTACATGGCCCATCAATTCCAAGCCTATGTATTTACCTAAAGAGAAACTATGTCCCCTTGTACAAAAAGATTTATAGCAACTTTATTCATAACAGCACAAAACTGGAAACAACTCAAATGTATATCAATTGATAAATGGATAAATTGCGATATAGCCATACAGTAGAATGGTACTGAGCAATAAAAAAAGAATAAATTATAAATGTTTATAAAAATATGAATGAATATAAAATAACTAGTGCTAAGTGATTAAGGCCAGATACAAAAGAGAATATACTTCATGATTTCGTTTATATAAAATTCTAAACAAGAGAAATCTAATACATAGTGACAACCAGATTAGTGGCTGCCTGGGCCTAGGGTGGGTGAGCAGGGAAACTGCCCCCCAAAGAGGAGCTTTTATGGGTGACAGAAAAGCTCTGCATTATGTTTGTGGTGGTCCCATTGTTCAACTTCAGATGGTCACATTTTCATGTGTGTAAACTATAATTCTATAAAGTGGATTTATAAAAAAGAAAAAGGCAAAATTCTTGAAGAGGCATTTCATAAAATAGGGACTTAGAATGCCAAGTAACTGCAAAGAATTCAACTTGACTAACACTCTAAAGCAGGTGTCCTCAAACTACGGCCCGCGGGCCACATGCGGCCCACCGAGGACATTTATCCGGCCCGCCAGGTGTTTTTGCCACCGCTGCCTGTCATGTTTAGCAGCCGACTCATCCCGGGCCCTGCAGTCCAGCCCTCTAACGGTCTGAAGGACAGTGAACTGGCCCCCTGTTTAAAAAGTTTGAGGACCCCTGCTCTAAAGCAGTGGTTCTCAACCTTCCTAAAGCTGCAATGAAAATAATTCTATGGTTGGGGGTCCCCACAACACGAGGAACTGTGTTAAAGGGTCACAGCATTGGGAAGGTTGAGAACCACTACTGTAAAGAAAAGCAGATGTAAGTAACTATGAGATGTCATTTTATGCTTATCAGATTCACAAAGAGTTAATAGAATAATTACGTGCCTAGTGGTCTTTCCTTTCTTATGCTGTTAATAGTAGTTTGAATAGATGCATTCTTCCTCAAACACAATTTGACAAATTATATATAAAAACTTTAAGAAGTACATTTTCTTTGATGTCAAATTTCCATCTCTTGGAATTTATTTTAAGGCAATATTTGAACAAACATGCAATATGTGTGCATGAGATCATTTATCAGTGAGTAAAACCAGACAGTTTAAAGGCTCAGCAATAAGAATAGGTTATATTCACAAATTGTGATGTATTCATTTAATGAAGTGATACACAAATATTTATTAAGAATAATCTTTGAAAGTATCTTATGATGGGGGAAAAATCTCAAAATTCATTATAAGGTGACAAAAATCTGTTTGTGAAACAATATACGATCCCACTGTGAACAGGTATCTATGAGAATGTTACAGGACAGGTAACACCTTCAAGTGTCAACAATGACGATTTTGGATTAGTGAGATTTGGGATTATTTCTGTCATTTCTATAGTTTCCAAAATGTCTATGTATTGCTTTTTTTTTTTTTTTTTTAGAGACAGGCTCACTCTGTCACCCTCAGTAGAGTGCTCTAGTGTCACAGCTCACAGCAACCTCCAACTCTTGGACTTAGGTGATTCTCTTGCCTCAGCCTCCTGAGTAGCTGGGACTACAGGTATCCACCACAACACCCAGCTATCTTTTTGTTGCAGTTTGGCTGGGGCTGGGTTCGAACCTGCTACCCTTGGTACCTGGGGCGGTGCCCTACTCACTGAGCCACAAGCGCCTCCCTATGTATTGGTTTCGTAAAATGAAAATTAAAACCACAATGAGATATCATCTTACACTAGTCAACATGGCTATCATGAAAAAGACAAAAAAAAAACATATTGGTGAAGATGCAGAGAAATGGGAACCTAATTGTTGGTGGGAATGTAAATTGGCACCATGTGGCTCAGCGCCTGTAGCTCAGTGGTCATGGCGCTGGCCACATGCACTGAGGCTGGCGGGTTTGAACCCGGCCCAGGTCAGCTAAACAACAAGGACAACTGCAACAAAAAAATAGCCGGGCATTGTGGCAGGCGCCTGTAATCTTAGCTACTTGGGAGACTGAGGCAAGAGAATCACTTAAGCCCAAGAGTTTGAGGTTGCTGTGAGCTGTGATGCATGGCACTCTACCTAGGGTGACATAGTGAGACTCTGTCTCAAAATAAATAAATAAATTGGCACCATGGAAAACAATATGGAGATTTCTCAAAGAACTAAATATAGACCTACCCTTCACTCCAGCAAGCCCACTACTGAGTATGTACCCAAAGGAAAAGAAATCATCATATTAAAAAGATAACTGCACTCATGTGTTTTTTGCAGCACTATGAACAGTAGCAAAGATAAAGAATCAACCAAAGTATCCATCGGTGAATGACTAGACTAAAAAATGGAGTATATATACACAATGGAATACTATTCAGCCATGAAAAGAATGAAATCATATCTTTTGCAGTAACACGAATGGAGCTAAGGGGCATTATCTTAAGTGAAACAAGTCAGACACAGAAAGACAAATACTGCATGCTCTCACTTATAAGTGGGAGCTAAATAATGTGGAATGATACACAATGGGGAAGGAAGGAAGTGGGGTGGGTAATGAGAAATTATTTAATAGAGGGTGGCACCTGTGGCTCAAAGGATTAGGGGAGGATTCCCGCCCCTAGCCAAAAACTGCAAAAAAAAGAAAAAAGAAAAAAGAAATTATTTAATGGTTGCAATCGATGTTATTCAGGGGTGAGTGCCCTAAAAGCCCTGACTTCACCACTATGAAATCTTTGCATTAACTATATTGTACTTGAACCACATAAATTTATACAAATTAAAAATTATCTTTAAAACATAAATGCAGTTTAATTAGCTTCAAATGACTTAGAAGTACATCCAGTGCTTGCTACATTTTCTTCCTTGATCCCCAAAGGTAATTATCTCATTAATTAATTACATACAAAAATAATTCTGCAGAATCAGATTTTTAAAAACTAGAAAACAGGGTGGTGCCTGTGGCTCAGCAAATAGGGCACCGGCCCCATATACGGAGGGTGGTGGGTTCAAACCCGGCCCTGGCCAAACCACAACAAAAAATAGCCAGGCATTGTGTCAGGTGCCTGTGGTCCCAGCTATTTGGGAAGCTGAGGCAAGAGAATTGCCTAAGCCCAGGAGTTGGAGGTTGCTGTGAGCTGTGACGCCACAGTACTCTACCAAGGGCAACAAAGTGAGACTCTGTCTTTAAAAAACCAAACCAAACCAAAACGAAACAAAAACCTAGAAAACAATTATGTTCACTTAACAATTATAAATAGGCTAACCCAGAATCACCTTCAATGTGGTGGATGAATGATCTTAGATATTAACAACCCCTCATTTTTTGGGTCAGGACCACTCTCAATGGTCCTGAGTCTGTTGACCCAGAAGACTAGAGTATCAGCCAGTAGGAGGCAGAAGGCACCTGCCATAGCCACTGAAGGCTTCTCTGTCGCTTTGAGGAAGGCTGAAATTACCAATCCTCTACTGAAAATGGGAGAAACAGAGAGAGCCAGTGAGCCAGTGTGTCAGGCAGGGGTGGAGAATCACGAGAGGCTTAGATGGAGACTGCCACTTGGAACAAGAGGAGGAAGGAAGGAGCCGCGTCGTAGCAATCTGGTGGCATCAGGTGGCCAGATGGGATCCATGTCTGGAAAGGGAACTTACATATCTCCTGAGCCCAGAGGAACATTCAGGATGAGTCACCAGTGACAAGATCCATCCAGGAACTTAGTTGAGAGGAGGATTCTGCCCCTCCCCTCCCCTGTTGAGGGGCAGTCCTTGCTGGAGTCTCCAGAATCTTAGCATACATCCAAAGAAGGAATGAGGGGTGCAAGAGTAGTTGGAATGTTACTAAATTACCAGACTGGATAGACCGAGGGATCACTGAGCTGGAAGGATGCTTCAGACTGAGTAGATAAGTTTCCCACCACGACTGAAATGTGGGAACAGCTTCCCACACTCAGAGAACAAATTCCTTTGTCAAGAAAGGAAGTTTACATCTTTTCACCCCTGAGTTCGTTACTCTGAAATTCATATATTAAAATCCAGTAGAATTGTCTTAAGCTACTCTTCCCAAAATATTTGCATTGTTACAAAGGAAAAAAAAAGGAACTGAGTGAACAGAGTTGTACTTTAAAGTAATTACTATATAATTGGAATATTGTTTAAACCCCGAACTAACCGTATCCTCTAGACACTTGCTTCATTTTTAAATCACTAGTGGAAAAGTAATCAAAAACTGCTGATCATGTTCACTTACCAATCTTCCTACTTCCCATTGCCCTACCATTCTTAGTGTTAGAATCCTAAGATCAAGAGAGACAGGGTGAATTCAACATCCCACGTAAAACAAACTCTGACTTCACAAAGCATCCATGCCGATCAGCTGCTGAGGCAATACCTAATGTATAAGGTGCAACAGAACCCATTCCAGGGAGTTTTAGCATTAGAGGAATTTATGGAGAATACCAAACAGCTTACAGAATCTTCAGGAGGGTCCAGAGAATCAAATTGGGAAGCCACAGAGGCAAAAACAAGGTCCAAATTATAATGCTGGATCACTCACTTGGAAACCCTCTTGTCACCACCACGGGGTACAGGCTCTGTAGGACACTGCAGTCAGGATGGCCATGCTGCTGCTTCCAAAAATTGGACATCGCTCTGCCAGTCCCCAGGGTGGCTTCCACACTGGCAGTGCCTTGGCTCCAACTGCAGTCTCATGTCGGCTTCCAGTTGGCAGAACCCCAGGAGTACGTGCATGCCCACAGAAAGGGAACTGCGAGGAAAGGGGTTTCTGGCTTCCACTTCAGGCATGCGTGTGTCATGATTTAGGAGCTGCCCAAATGCTGGGTGTTCACAAATACAAGAAGTGGGAAAGCATAACAAATTCCCCTAGAGAAGTACATTTCATCACTGCCCTTCTTACACATGACATTCATTTGTCACGAGCATTTGAAACAAGTTCCCGCTTCCCCATGCCATGCCTCTGCAATTAGGTGGACGCAGCCATTACACCTCCTTGAAGCTTTTTTCTTTTCTTTTTTTTTTTTCAAGTTTGGTATTAACTTTATTCTATTTTCTGTATAACTTTAAGTACATAAAGGTTTATTTCCACAGGCCTCAGGAAATGGGTAGAAATCACAGGACTATCTCTCTTCCCACCAAAAAAAGTTGCATATTTTGGTAATTGTTTGTCTGGGGTGGGGGAATGAAATTTATATTAGCAATGCTGTGTAAGATTCTTACATAAATTGAGACCTAAAACCGGTCCGCAGGGGAAGTTTTAGTCCTCTGGTTCAGGTGCCTGGACAGAAGCTGTTAAGTTGTTGAGCATGACAGAGAAAAGGAGGCAGTGAAGATGGACGACAGGCACCTAGCAGGTAAAGAGGAAGGAATGCCAGACATCTTGGAATGATGTGTTGTTGAAGGTGCTAGGCAGGGATCCCAGAGAAAGAAAGAGTCCAAGACACCTTTAATGGCCCTGGATGAAGGGCACTGCTACAGTAGCTA
>CAUYQV010030658.1:0-62415 GCA_963574575.1 Galagoides demidoff | reverse complement strand
AGTTCAATGTTGCAGGTGGGGAATATATACAGATTTATACAGTTTTACAGTTTTATGCCTGGCCGGAGGGTGCCGTGGCATGCCAGCAGGGGTAGGAGGTCCAGTTTTTAGGGGGTCTCTCCCGTGGGATAGAGTGGGAGGAAGTTTGAACTCTGCTCGCTTGTTTGCATGGAGTAAACTGCCAGCCCTTGTTGTGGGGGAGGGGACTCCAGTCCGCTTGCTGGTGGATTCTGTACCTTTTGGTGGTATTTTTGGGGTCACAGTTCGCCTCAGGAAGGTTGAAGTGTGCTCCTCAATCTTCTCTCTTGGCTCTGTTCCAAACCATCAGCTAATTAGCTACACTTCTGTCCTTTCAGCCTCCTTCTGGACGGGAGCTTCTGTAAAAAGCTGGCTGCAGTCTGCCATCTTGGCTCCACCCCCCCCTTTCCTTGTTTCTATCTTGACCTTTTTCTTTCTCTTCTCCCCTCTTACTCTTTACCGTTCTCTTCCTTTCTCCTGATACACTTCTCTTCCTCATACCTTCTATCAAAGGTCATTTTAATGCCAAAACCGATAGACAAGGAATTTTAAAATGAAGGAGACAGTGAGAGGAAAAAGTAGGAGAAGGAAGTGAACAGAAAGAAAACAAACATGAGTAGGAACCAACAAAAAATGTCTTGCAACATGAAAAACCAGAACAGAGCAACTCCCCCCCCCCCAAGCAATCATGAGGTAGCTATCACAGAGGATTCTGCCTATAAGGAAATAATGTGAGTGACAGAAAAGGAATTTAGCATATGTATGGAAAAAGCAATGAAGAGAACTTATTGATGAGAAAGTGGAAAATAATCAAAAGGAAATAAAAAAATCCCAAATACATGAAAGATATGTATAATATAGAAAGAATATAGTGGAGCTTAAGGAATTGAGTCCATCAGGGAACTTAAAGATGAAGCAGAAATAATAACACATCAGACAATGGAAAAGAAATAAACTCAGAGGTAGAGAATGAAGCTCTTGAGCTAACTCAAGCAGTGAAAGAGACAGAAAACAAGAGAGAGCCAGCATAGTGTTTACTCAGAGAACTATGGGATTTCATAGTGTTCAAACATATGAATTATAGTTATCCCTGAAGGAGGAGAAGAATGTCCCAAAGGAATGGAAGCCCTACTGAAGGTATGATGTTAGTATTTTAATGGGGTTTGCATTGAATCTGTGGATTGTTTTGGGTACTGTAGACATTTAACAATGTTGATTCTTTCCAGCTATGACTTGGTATTATCTTACATTTATTAATATCTTCTACTATTTCTTTTCTTAGGGGTTTGTAGTTTTCTTTATAGAGATTCTTCACCTATTTTGTTAGGTATATTCCTAGGTATTTCATTTTCTTTGAAGCTATGGTGAAGGGATTTGTGTCCTTAATTAGTCTCTCATTTTGACTGTTAATGGCGTATACAAAGGCTACTGACTTGTGGACTTTGATTTTATACCCTGAGACATTACTGTATTTTTTGATCACTTTGAGGAGTCTTGTGGTTTAGTCTATGAGGTTCTCTAAGTATAAAATCATACCATCAGTAAAGAGGGAGAGTTTCACTTCCTCTGCCCCCCTTTGGATGCTCTTTATTACCTTCTCTTGCCTGATTGTACTGGCTAGAACTTCCAGCACTATGTTGAATAGTAGTGGTGATAGAGGACAACCTTGTCTTGTCCCAGTTCTGAGTGGAAAAGCTTTCAGTTTTACTCCTTTCAGTATAATATTAGTGGTGGGTTCGTCATAGATGGCCTTGCTCAGTTTAAGAAATGTGCTATCAATGCCTATATTCTTCAGAGTTCTTATTAGATGAAGACACTGGATTTTATTGAATGGTTTTTCTGCATTTATTGAGAGGATCATATGGTCTTTGTCTTTGCTTTCATTGATATGGTGACTTGCATATTTATGGACTTGCATATGTTAAACCAGCCTTGCAGCCCGGGGATGAAATCTACTTGATCATGATGTCTGACTTTTTTAATGAGAAGCTATAATCTATTGGTTAGGATTTTAATGAGAATTTTTGCATCTATATTCATTAGTAAAATTGTTCTGATGTTCTCATTTTTAATTGGGTCTTTTCCTGTTTGGAGTAGCAGGGTGTTGTTTGCTTCATATAAAGTGTTGGAGAAGATTTATTTCTTCTCAATTTTTTGGAATAATTTATGTAGTATGGGTATAAGCTCTTCTTTGAGGTTTTGATAGAATTTTGGTGTGAAGTCATCCACACCAGGGCATTTTTTTGTTGGGAGTTTTTTCTCTGATATCAATGCTTGAAATTGTTCTGTTCAGGAGGTTTATTTATTTTTGATTAAGTCTAAGGAGAGGATGTGATTCCAAATATTGATCCATTTTCTCCACATTGTCAAATTTCTGGGCATAGAGTTTCTTATAGTATTCAGAGATAATCTAACAAAAAATTTCATCCCCAAACAAAGGCATGGAAGTTAGACAACCTTATGTTGACTGATAGTTGAGTCATAGAAGACACAAAGGAGGAAATTACTAAATTCATAACAACAATGAAGACACAAGCTACCAAAACCTGTGGGATACTACAAAAGCAGTCCAAGGAGAGAAATTTATCACATTAGATGCCTACATCTGAAAAACAGAAAGAGAACACATCAACAACATAATGAATCATCTTAAAGAAATGGAAAAGGAAAAGCAATTGAATCCCAAGCCTAGAAGAAGAAATAATCAAAATTAAGTCAGAAATTAAGAACAAAAGAGTCATTCAAAAAATTAAGGAAACAGAAAGTTGGTTCTTCAAAAAGATAATTAAAACTGATAAACCATTGGCCAGATTAACAAGAAACAGAAAAGTAAAATCTTTAATAACCTCAATCAGAAGATAAAAAGAGGAGATAATAACTGATACCACAGATAACAACTAATATCACTGATCCACTATAAGAGATTGTTGCTGACTACTACAAGAAACTCTATACCTAGAAATTTGACAGTGTAGAGGAAATGAACCAATACCTGGAATTATACCATCTCCCTCAACTTAACCAGGAGGTAATAGATCTGTTGAACAGACCAATATCAAGCACTGAAATTGAAGATGCAATAAAAGTTTCCAAAAAAAAAAAAAAACCCCAAAAACCCTATATCAAATGGTTCACACTGGAATTCAATCAAGCCTTCAAAGATGATTTTGTACCTATACTGCAGAACCTATTCCAAAACTTTGACAAGGAAGGAAACTTCCCCAGCACATTCTATAAAACTAATATCACCCTGATTTCAAAATCAGGAAAGGACCCATCTAAAAAGGAGATCTTTTTGTTTCTGATTTTATTTGTAGTCTCTTTTTTATTAGTTACGCTAGCTAAAGGTTTATTAATTTTACCTTTTCAACAAGTTTTGTTAATTTTTTATGTTGTTTCTCTACTCTTTATTTTGTGTATTTTTGTTCTAATCTCTATTCTATCCTTCCTTCTGCTAACTTTGTTTTTAGTTCTTATTTTCGTAGTTCCTTGAGATATAGTGTTAGACTATTTGTGACATCCTTTTTGATGTTGGTGTTTATTTCTATAAACTTTCCTCTTTGAACCACATTTTTTTAAAAAGAGGTAACAGTTTATTGGGGAGGTACCTGGTCAAGAATCATCAGTACAGTGCTGCACCCCCTCCCCATACCCTGCAGGTCAGTCCAGTATGGCCCCTGGGCTCAGCGGTCCAAGAAGGACCCAAGGGGTCACAGGCATAGCTGTGGGAGGAGGTGGAGCAAACTGCCCCATGGGGCCCAACCCCAACCCAGCCCAGGGGTGGAGGGTAGAGGAAACATTGGGGAGGACCTTAGGTGTCTGAGATTGAACTGAAAGGTTCCTGGAGCACAAATTATCACTGCTGAAGAATCACCTCCTCCTCCTTCTGCAGGGGATAGGCCACACAGCACAGGACACTGTCATTGCACACATGTGAGCCAGCACCCATCCCACAAAGTCTAGGGCACAGCTCTACCTGCTACACTCATGAACCCCAGTGAGCCATACCCCCTCACTATCTCAGAGGCAGTGCTGGAATTCAGGCCCTCAGGAGAGCCCTCTTTCTCTCTGGAACAGTCTGTTCCTGCCTCTTCCTTTTACTCTGTCAGGCAATCTGACTCCTACCCATCAGCAACCATCAGAGACATAGCTTGTGGGGAGCTTGATCAGGGACATAATCTCTGCCAAGTTGGTGAAGCCTGGATTTGGGGAGGCAAATACGTCTGCATGCTGGCTCTCATTAAGGTCTACAGACTGCTGATCTGTGAGCATTTTCTCACAGACATCACTCCCTCCACCCCAGCCTCCAACCTCTAAACACAACCTTCCCATACTGGTAGCCCACATCGTAGATCTGGATCTACTTCCCTAAGTCCATGGTCTTAAAGCGGTCAATAGGTGAGGATAGGTACTCGCAGTAGGAGCAGAATTTGAAAACCTCCAGCTACCCTACACAGGAGAGATAGGCCACACTGGACCGGATCCCTGCCAAGTCTGAAACTTTCACTTTGTTGGCCCAAGGGTTTAGCTATTTCCACAGAAGCCACCAGCTGGAAAAACTGTCCCAGTAAGTGCTATGGTTTGTCTCATCCTGATTCCTCACATCAATGGCAAGGACTGTTTCAGTACCAATGCTGCAGGTAATGTCCACTGGCAGGTTGTTGATGTAGCCACCATCCATGAGAAGGTATCCATCCTTTGAGTCACTGAGTGGGGGCAGGTGGCCCAAGAGCATCATGCTGGCATGCACATACTGCCACAGGGAGCCATGTTTGTGGACACTCATGACGACTCTGTGATGTCTGTGGTCACATTGAAATATGGCAGCCACAGGTTCTCAATCTGCTTTTCTTGGAAGACATAGTGGATACTGTGGTGAAAGGCTGAGCCAGTGAACATGGAGGTAATAGGATATGTGAGATCTAACACAGTCTTCATCACTGAAGTCATACTGTTGGCCCACTCCTGGTCCACTGCTTAATGCAGCAGTCAATGCGCTCTTCCTCATACAGGGCCAGGATGAAGGAACCGATGTATGAGCCACACACTAGGTCCACTGGGACCTCTGGCTCCTCTAATACCTTCAGTACCCAGATATATGAGCAGCCTCTGGCTCCACCCCCGCCCAGCACCAGGACGATAGTGTTTCCAGTAAGCAGCCCCTCCAAGTGGGAGAAGTTGCTGTGTGGATCCTCACTCCTGGAGAACACCTTCTTGTAGAGCTCTAGGAGGATGTGCACCACATAGTGCTCTTTGAACCACTTTTGCTTTATCTCTTTTCTTTTGTGTCAAGATAATTTTTAATTACCCTTTTTATGTCTACATTGACCCATTGATTGGAAGCATGTTGATTAATTTACATGTACTTGATATAATTTCTGAAATTCCTCTTGTTATTATTCCTAGTATGATATCATGGTGGTTGGAAAATATATTTGATATTGACTTCAGTCTTTTTAAATGTATTAACACTTGTTTTGTGGTCTAATGTATGAACTCTCCTGGAGAATGGTGTGTTTTTGAGAAGAATGTGTATAGTCAGCCCTCCATATTCACAGATTCCACATGTACAGGTTTAACAAACTGCAAGTCCAAAATATTCTTTAAAAATCAATGAAAGTAACCATACAACAATAAAAATAATACAAATAAAAACAATACAGTATAAAATCTATTTATATCATATGTGCATGCTTAGGTATTATGTGTATAAGCAATCTAGAGATAATTTAAAGTATATAGGAGGATACATGTAGATCATATGCAAAAACTATACCATTTTATGTGAGGAACTTGAGCATCCATGGATATTTTTATCCCTGTGGGTTCCTGGAGCTAGGCGACTGGGGCTTACCTATAGCTTATATCTGCTAGTGACAGCCTGAAAGCTGGGTATATAGTTGCTGGTCTAGAGGTTAGGTGTAGGAGGGCCTGAATCCTGGGCTCCTTAGAGATAAGAGGGGCTGGCCTAGGACCTGGATATACAGGTCCTGGAACTGAATAGGCCTATTACCTGTGTCTTCAGGTACTTTCCTGGTTTGTTAGCCCAGAAGTGCCTTCCTGGTGGTGGGGAATGGTTTGGAGGCCAGGGACTCTGGGGCTGGTCTGACCCTGGTGTTGCCCTGGATTCTGAGGTCACAAAGATATTCTCAAGTATTAATAGAGGTTTTCTGGCAGCTTTTATATTTATATCATGTTGTATATAGGAAAATTGCTTTTAAAAATAGTTGAAGCTGGCATTTTGTTAGTTTTCTCCAGACGTGATCTAATTTGTTTGCTAGGCATCATTACATGTTTGTAGCCTGGGAGCACCTTCATCTTCTATCAAGCATTGAAAATATTGAAGGTAGACTGCAGTCCCTATGAAGGTCAGTCTCCTTTGGATTCAGCCTTAGAAAGTCAAGTCCTAATCCAATGCCTCTCATTCTTGGCCCTGAATTCCAACACTTTTCCTCACAGCCCCAAGAATTTAAGTCAAGGTATTAAGGTCACATAAAGCAGTGATAGAACCAGGATTTCAACCTAGGCAGTCTAACTTCAGATCCCAGGTTATTAATAATAACCTTCCCTATTACCCACAACATGGAGTATTGTTTTTATTTTGTTTCCCATTATATACCTCCACCTAACATGATACATGGTAGGTGTTCAAATTATTCATTAAATGCAAGAGTGAATCTTGTCCTAGTCCATTTGGCTATAATAAAATTTCATAGATTCAATGACTTAAAAACAGGAGAAATTTATTTCTCACAGTACTGGAGGCTGAAAAATCCAAAACTGAAGTGCCAGGAGATTCAGCATCTGACGTGGGCCCCTTTCCTGATTGATAGTTGACCCATCTTTTTTTCATGTGTTCACATGATAGAAGGGATGAAGGATCTCTCTGGGGCCTCTTTTATAAGGACACCAATCCCATTCTAATCACTTAAGTCCTTACTTCTAAGTCCCATCAACTTGGATGTTAGAATTTTATGTATGAATTTGGGGGAACATAAACATTCAATCTGTTTCAAATTTGTTCCCCTTAGCAATGTTATTAGTGGTAGTTACTTACAAACTGATTGGGTTTATGGTTGTGATGTGATTTTACATACTGTTTTGTTGCTTTGCTGATGGTAGTCATTTATTTATATGTGTTGTTCCTTAATTAGTTTTTTTGTTTTGTTTTGTTTATTCATCTGAATATTTGTTTTGAGACAGAGTCTCATTCCATCACCCTAGGTAGAGTGCTGTGGTGTTATAGCTGACAGCAACCTCAGACTGTTTGACTCAAAAGATACTCTTCCCTCAGCCCCCCAAGTACCTAGGACTATAGGCACTGACCACAATGCCTGGCTGGGTTTTCTGGATTTTTATTTTTATTTTTTAGTAGAGATGAGAGTCTCACTCTTGCTCAGTGTGATCTCTAGCTCCTGAGCTCAAGTGATCCACCCGTCTAAGCCTCCCAGAGTGCTAGGATTACAGGCATGAGCCACCATGCTATGGTGCCACAGTAGTCTACCCAGAGACACCATGCTATAATGCTGCAGCACTCTACCCAGGGCAATGGAGTGAGAGATGGGAGGTGAGAAAGCTACTGATAAAATTGTATCAACAACTTATTGATCTTTATTTTGTAATTGATACTTAATTCATATTAGAAGCTTCACAGGTGTTAAGTAAATTAAAAATGTGGGAATAACTAGCTTCTCAAATATTTTAAATGTTCATTCTTTTTTATAGTCATATTTAAAACTTGGTGAGAAAATTAAGAAATTTAAGTTTAAGTAATTTATTTGTCTAAAATTTACATATTATTAGATAATCTTTATTTTCTTCTTTAAAAAGTCTTCACTCCTTACATAGAGTTGAATTTCCAACCTTTCTAGAAGAATGGATTCATCAGAGTTCAGAAAATTTATTGCTCTTCTCTGGAAGAATTTTATTTTAAAGGTAGGTTAAACTATCAGGATTGCTATAACAACTCAGAGCATACAAGGGGAAAATTATGAAAATCCAATCTACATTTTAATTTATACTGTTTTACTTTTTTCTCAATTTCAGGGCTGGGGTTATCTTTTCAAAATATAGAGGTCTTACAGAATGAAATAATAGACAAATATTACCCATGAAAGAGAAAAAAGACAGTCCAGGAAACTGCTGCTATTATAGTGTGAAGCTGTGCTTTTTGGCAATCTATGTATTCTTTTATGAAGTATCTGTTAATTAATATAAAAGAATTAGTCATTTGAAAAGTTAATGACCTCTTAGAGAAATTAACATAATCTTTTATTCTTCTTCTAGAAGCGGAGATGTATTCCTTTAGTTGTGGAAATGGTCCTAACGTTTATGTTTGGTGCTACACTTTTGGGAACACGCTACTTTACTGTTCGAAAGATGTCTGGACCTTATGGTTTCCCCCCTCTGCGTGTGGATGACATCCCTTTATTTATCAGAGCTCCCACCATGTTTCCTTATCCTTGGGAATTGGCTTATGTGCCTTCCAAAAGTATTGTTGTACGGGATATTATTGAAAACGTGAAAATGAATTTAAACACCAATATGAAAGGTTAGAAACTAATAGTTTTCTGAAAGAACATACAGTAATATTAAATTGGTTTAATGAAGACATACTTAGGATTTTATTAACTTATTACTTCCCAAGTAAAACATTGTAGGATAACTTCATAGGTATTAATGTCCTAAGTGTAATATTATGGACTTTGTTAAACTTGAGAACTAAATTTATATAAAATATTTTCTCAGTAAAGCTTAGGACAAATAGTAATATTTTAAAATTAGGTGACCAATTTATGTTATTCTAAGTTTATTATCAAGTTTTGTGATACTACATCTTCCTTGTATCTAGTTGCTCTTCTTAAACCTCGGTAAGTATAACTTCATGAGTATAGGAAGGCACAGGTTAAGCATGAGCCTTTATTCTGGATGGATTCTTAGTGATTAGTTCTTTAAAACATGTTTTATGAGTATATTAAAATGTTGCACAAGTTGTTAAGTCATATATGAGTGCTTTAGAGAAGAGTCAATCTGTGTAGAATCATTTTAAAATTTCCCAATCCCTCCACACTCTTAGGTCAATTTCCCTCCTCTCTCTCCCACAAAGAGAAAGGTGGGTATCTCCTTAAAGTCTTTATCCCTTTACACACATACACACACATTCTCCCTCACTCTTACTCAGTCATATATTTTTTCAGTCTTTTTTGTCTCTCAAATAATTTGAGAGTCCTTGAGAGCAAATGCTATCTCAAAGTATTTCTAATTTTGAGATAAACACTGGAGCAGAAGAATGCAAATTTCCTTTAAAGTAGCAACAAAAATATTACAACAAATTCATAGAGTCGGTTATGAGCTACTTTGAGTTACTCAGAATTTTTTCTAATTTTCACTCTGATTTCTTCTTTGATGGTAGAATTTTAGAAATGTGTTACTTAATCTCAAAACACCTGCAGGTTTCTTCTTAACTTTCTGTGGTTGGTTTCTATTTTAATTTCTTTTAATCAGAGAGTATACACTATGACATCAGTTCTTTGAAATTTTGAGGTTCCTTGTGAGTAGTATATGGTATATTTTGCCAAATGTTTCATGTACATTTGTAAATATTGTGCATTCTATAAGCTTTCTTTGTAGTGTCCTATAAATGCCACTTAGGTAAAGTCAGCTAATTGTTGTGCTTTTCAAATCCTCTGTATTTTTTTCTTTTCTATATGCTTTTTATATCAGTTATTGAAGGAAGTATTAAATTTCCAATTAGGTATTAGATTAACTAGGCTATATGTTAAAATTTTTATAATTTTAAAAACATATATTTAAGATATTAAAATTTCCATCTGGAATTCGGCTGATTTTTTTTTCTTGCTTATATATTTTAAAACTTTTATGTCATGTGATCTGTTGAATTATTTTAAAAACAATATTTTTTACTTATGTAATTTCTATTTATCTCTGGTTTACTACATTTCAAGTCTCTGGCATAATTTTCCCTTTTTAATATATTAATTAATCATATTAAAGTCTTTGCCAGAAAATTCTGGTATCTGGATCATTTGCTTATCTTTTTCTTTTAGGTCATTGAATCCTGTTTTAAAACATATCATGAATATTTTTATTAAATGCAAGATATTATGAATAAAAAATTGTAGGGCATTGAGGATTCTTTTTTAGCCAAAGAGGGTTAAGTTTTCTTCTGGATGGTTATTAGAGTATTGGTAGGTCACCTTGTTCACACTGAAAGCTGGTTTTAGCTTCATTAAGGAATGTTCTATTTTAGTTTTTTTTTTTTTTTTAATACTGGGACATAAAAATTGTCCTAGTGCATAGTCCTTAGTCCTGAGGCATGACTTTTGTATAGTCAGCTGAAGATCTGGAGTGTTTCAGAAAGCCCCTTTACCTTTGTGTGGCTTGCACTCCATTCTCTCTCTCCCCAGCACTGCTTCATTGCTGAAATCTCTGCTCAGCATTTTAACATGCCACCTGCTATCTATCTGCCTGTGGTCACTTGGGAGAACAGAAGCTTAGGCTTAGGCTTTTGCCCCTCTTTCTGGGTAGACATTGCTAGCAAAGACTGCTGATACTAAAAGATGAATGAATACCCAATGAAAATATTTTAGACATCTGGTGAGGGCAAGCATGATGAAGGATAAAAGCAAATGGAACCTCTCATGCCAGAAGAAGTAGAACTATAATAACTACTGGAGGGGTAAGGAAAGAAACTGCTCAAGTATACAGTGTTTCAGTTCTGCCCTATTATCCCAGGCTTACACATTTGCTTTTTTATGCCTGGCAATGGTTGGAAGAACATTTATATCCAGTCTAGGCTTTAGGGAAATGTTTCTAAGGGGTGTGTGTGTGTGTGTGTGTGTGTGTTTAATGCTCTATTTGTTGGAGCTAAACAAATTAAATATATTTTGGTATGAAAAATGTTGGAAGTTATATTCTTTTAGGGTTGGGTTTTTGTTTTTTCCTTTTTCCAAATCCCAAAGATAGAAAGTTGGAAAGGCAAATGAACTGAAGAATTTAAAGAGTTATTGAAGTGATAGGCCCTGAAATCTAAACTGAAAAAGAAATGAATTTAAGACTGTTTTTTAGATGTCAAGTAACTGGTGTGTGAAATGGATCTTGGTTGAAGACCTCTATAGCTGTACATCATAAAACCAGTGTGTGTGCTCCCAGCTTTATACATTAATATTTCTCTACAGCTCTCTCTCCAGGACAAACCAGAATAAAGAGCTTACTCCTACATTTGTAAAATGAAAATGATACTAATATCTAGTTTGTAGGGTATTTATGAGGATGAAATGAATTATTATGTGTAAATTATTTAGACCTGTGTTCAGCACATAGTAAGTATTTGGTAAATGTTAGCTTTTATTATTATAATACACATAGTAACCACAGTTACTCTGCTCTACTGTTCTCCTCTGTGGAGCATCACTATAAACCCACTATACCAGAAAATATTTAGAAGAGCTATAGCATCTGGAAGTACTCCAATATGCCTTCTGCTTCCTAAAGAATAAATACAAAACAGTAATTAAAAAGCAGCAGAGATTGGGGAGCAAGATTGAGACCGAGTAACAGCTTCTTTGCAACTGGGAATGGTGAGATTGGGGAGACAAGACTCCAGGCAGCTCTGGCTTGTGGGCCCTGCCCAGAAACATCCCTTTGGGGATGCAGGGAGACAGCAAGAGACTTTTGGACACCAGGAGGAGAGGACAAAAGTAGTGGAGAAGTGGCAAGTGGTTGCATTCATTTGATCTGAGGCTGTGGCTGCTGCTGTGGCTGTACCTACAACAACAGAGAGAGTGCAGACAAAGGTTGTTTGGTTTCTTGGGGGCTTTAGGCACTGGGTTGATTACCTTGGGAGAACTTAGGTGAGCATGAAGGTGACTTTAAGCACTGTCCAAGGTCCAGGACTGAGCCACTGGGCTGGAATGAAGCTATCATTGTTCAGCTGTGGGCCACACCTGAACATGGGAGAGCTGCCATGTGGCTCACTCTCAGGGTTGCATACTAAGGCCTGGGATTGGAGACCCTGGGTGAGTGATCTAGTGACTGTTCACAGATACAGGACTGGGATGGAGGGGAAGGCCCAGACTGAGATGGAGGGGAAGAGCAGAGCTTTCAGTGTTTGGCAATAGGAGAGCCTGCCTTGCAGCTGTGGCCCTTGGGGACATAGAGTGAGGCTGATTTTGGTGCACCTGATAAATGGGAAGCCACTTTAGGAGAGATCCCAGCAACATGTGCTTTCCTGGGAAAGCCTCTGCTTAGCCAAGGTTAATGGCTTAAGGTGTCTTTTAAGTGGGCCAAGGAGAGAGGCTTTCAAGCCTGCAGGGTTTGAGGGCAAAGAAGTCAGCAGAGGTGTCCAGTCTGTATCAGCATAGTGATTAGCATCTCATACCCCAGAGGATCACTTGTTGCCCAGATAATATTCAGCAAGATATATATACTGCTTTCTTTTTAGGATTTCTTTCTTTCTTTTTTTTTTTATTTCACTTCCCCCCCCACACACACATTTTTCATTTTTTTCTTTTTCTCATTTTTCTAATTTAAATGTAATTTTCCATTGTTGCCTTCTTAAATAGTAATAACTTTGTTTGTGCTAGTGTCTCTACCACTGTTATTTGGTTTTTTCCCCTAATTTTATCCTGTAAGGTTTTCTGTTTCTTTGTTTTGTTTTGATTTATAGTATTTTTGTTTTTCCTCTCTACCTGATAAAGGTGGGGTACCATGTCTGCTCAGGCTGGCAAAGAGATGCTGACCTCAAGGAAACCACCCAATTCACCACCCCCAGAGGTTGGGGTTTTTAGGTGTGGGTCAAAGTACGTTACTGCAAACCTTAATTACTCCTGTTTTTCTCTTTCTGTGCCATTCTTCTGTTTTTGTCAATTCCCTTTTACTCACCCTCTCTTCTATCTCTTTTTTCTTTTTTAAAATCTTTTTCTCTTCTTGTTCTTTAGTCTTCTCATCCTTCTAGCTTGTACCTAAAGGATTCATCAAAACCTTAGGTCAGAGGCATGGTAACTTAAAGAGCAAGGGGAAATGAAAGGAAAATTAGGGCAAGGAAACAAATTTTTAAAAAAAAACTCATGATGAAGAAACAGCAGAAAAATCCTAGCAATATGAAAAACCAGTCCACAGCAATACCCCAAAGTACCATGAGTTAGTAACTGCAGAAGATTCCACCTATAAAGAAATGTTAAAAATGATAGAGGGGGATTTAAAATACAGATGATGAAAACAAATGAAGGCAGTTGCTGAGTAAGTGGAAAATAACCAAAAGGAAATCCAAAAACAAAATCAAATAACGGATGAGTGATATGAAGAATATAGAAAGGATATAGCAGAGCTGAAGGAATTGAAGCAGTCAGTGTGGAACTTAAAGATGCAATAACGGATTAGACTATGCATAAGAAAGAATCTCAGAGGTAGAGAACAAAGCTCTTAAGATACCTCAGATAGTTAATAAGGCAGGAAAAAAAAGAGAGACAAAGCAGAATGTTCACTGATAGAATTATGGGACTTCATGAAGCATTCAAACATACAAGATATAGTTATTCTAGAAGGAGAAGAAGAATATCCTGGAGGAATGGAAGCCATACTAGAAAATATTGTAAATGAAAATTTCCCAAATACCACCAAAGAATCTGACACACTCCTTTCAGAGGGATATCAGAACCTGGGTTGCCTCAATTCAAAAAGAGCTTCTCCAAGACACATTGTGATGAATCTGTCCAAAGTCAAGACAAAAGAAGAGATTCTGCAAGCTGCCAGGGGGTAAGCACCAATTGACCTACAGAGGCAAATCAATCAGGGTGACTGCAGACTTCTCTAATGAAACTTTCCAAGCCACAAGACAATGGTCATCTACCTTTAATCTATTTAAACAGAACAATTTCCTGCCCAGAATTCTATATCCTGCTAAACTAAGCTTTAAAATTGATAGAGAAATCAAATCTTTTACTCATATGAAAACATTGAGGAAATTTGCCACAACAAGACCAGCTCTAAAGGAAATACGTCAACCTATTCTGCACACTGACCATCACAATGGACCACAAGCAAAGTAAGCACCCAGAAATTAAAGGACAGAACCTAGCTTCCACAAAGATGCAAAAGATAAACCCAATCAAAGGACTTTCACAAAATAAGATGAATAGAATGCTACCACACTTATCAATTATCTCAATAAATGTTAATGGCTTGAATTCCCCACTGAAGAGGCACAGACTGACTGACTGGAGAAAAAAACACAAGCCATCCATTTGCTGTCTGTAGGAAACACACCTAGTCTCAAAAGACAAAACTCAGAGTTAGGGGTTGGAAGACAATTTTTCAGGCAAATGAAATTCAAAAGAAAAGAGGGGTGCAATCTTATTTTCAGATACATGTGAATTTAAAACAACTAAAGTCAAAAAAACAGAAAGATGGACACTTCATATTGGTCAAGGGAAAAATACAAGAAGAAGAAATTTCAATTCTAAATATTTATGCACACAACTTAAATGCTTCCAGTTTCTTGAAACAGACCTTAATTAGTCTGAGCAATATGATATCATATAACACCATAATAAAATTAAAACTCCTCTTACAGAGCTGCACAGATCCCCTAAACAGAAATTTAACAAAGAAATAAGGAACTTAAATGAGACCCTAGGACAACTGTTCTTGATAGACATCTATAGAACACTCCATCCCAAAGCTAAAGAATACAATTCTTCTCATTGGCCCATGGAACATTCTCCAAAATTGATCATATCCTAGGACACAAAACAAACCTCAATGGAATCAAAAGAATTGAAATTTTACCTTGTATCCTATCAGGTATGAGACATTAAAGTTGGAGCTCCAACAAAAACGTTCAACCTCACTCAAAGGCGTGGAAATTAAACAACCTTCTGTTGAATGAGAATTGGGCACAGGAAGAAATAAAAGAGGAAATCATCAATTTCCTTGAGCATAACAACAATGAAGACCGAAGCTACAAAAACCTGTGAGATACAGTAAAAGCAGTCCAGAGAGGAAAATTTATTGTTTTAGATGCCTACAACCAAAAAACAGAAAGACAAGTGCATCAATGAACTCACAAGCCATCTTATGGAATTGGAAAAAGAAGAACAATGTAAGTCAAAACCCAGCAGAAGAAAAGAAATATCCAAAATTAAATCAGAGATTAATGAAATGGAAAACAAAAGAATCATTCAGAAAATTAATGAAACAAGGAGTTGGGTTTTTTTGTTATTTTTTTTAGACACAGTCTCACATTGTCACATTCAGTAGAGTGCTGTGACATCACAGCTCACAGGAACCACAAACTCTTGGGCTTAAGCAATTCTCTTGCTTCAGCCTCTCAAGTAGCTGGGAATACAGGTGCCCACAGCAATACCTGGCTATTTTTTGTTACAGTTGTCATTGTTTAGCTGCCTGGGCCAGGTTTGAATCTGCCAGCCTTGGTGTATGTGGTTGTTACCATAACCATTGTGCTAGAGGTGCCACATCAAGGAGTTGGTTTTTTGAAAAAAATAAATAAAATAGATAAACCTTTAGCCAGACTAGAAATAGAAAAGTGAAGTCTCTAGTAACCTCAAATAGAAATGATAAAGGAGAAATAACAACAGATGCTGAGAGACAAGAGATTATCTCTGAACACCACAAGAAACTTTATGCCCAGAAATTTAACAATGTGAAGGAAATGGATCAATATTTCGAGTCACACCCTCTACCTACACTTAGCCAGGAAGAAATATATCTCCTGAACAGACAAATTTCAAGCACTGAGATCAAAGAAACAATAAAAATTCTCCCAACAAAACTATTGGCTAGACAGTGGTGTCACACCAGAATTCTATCAAATTTTCAAGGAAGAGCTATTACCATACTACAGAAATTGCTCCCAAAAAATTGAGGAAAAGGAATCTTCCCCAACACATTCTATGAGCAAACATCACTAATACTGATACTAAAACCAGGAACAGACCCAACTAAAAAGGAGAACTTTGGACTAATTTCACTAATGAATATAGATGCAAAAATTCTCAACAAAATCCTAGCCAATAGATTACAACTTCTAATCAAAAAGGTCATACATCATGATCAAATAGGTTTATCCCAGGAATGCAAGGCTGGATTTACATACCCATGTCCATAACGTTATTCACCATATCAACAGAAGCAAAAAAAAAAAAAAAAAAAAAAAGACCATCTGATCCTATCAATAGATACACAAAAATCATTTGATAAAATCCAGCATATTTTTGTATTGGAACACTGAAGAGTATAGGTATAGGTGGTACATTATTTAAACTGATTGAAGCCATATATGACAAACCTACAGCTAATATTTTACTGAATGAGGTAAAACTGAAAGTTTTTCCACTTAGAACTGGAACCCGATAAGGTTGTCCTCTATCATCACTGCTATTCTACATAGTGCTGGAAGTTCAACCAATACAATCAGGCAAGAGAAGGATATAAAGGGCATCCAAATGGGACCAGAGGAGGTCAAACTATCTGTATTTGCTGATGATATAATCTTATGCTTAGAGAACCCCAAACACTCAACCACAAGACTCCTGGAAGTCATCAAAAAATAGAGTAATGTCTCAGGATATAAAATCATTGTCCACAAATCAATTGCCTTTGTATATACTAATAACAGCCAAGATGAGAGGCTAATTAAGGACACAATCCCCTTCACCATAACTTCAAAGAAAATTAAATACCTAGGAATATACCTAACAAAAGAAGTGAAGGACCTCTATAAAGAAAACTATGAATACTCAGTCATGGAAGAAGCCCAAGTTCCTATCAACCCATGAATGGATTAATAAATTGTGGTATATGTATACCATGGAATACTATGCAGCCTTAAAAAAGGATGGAGATTTTACTTTCTTTATGTTTACATAGATGGAACTGGAATATATTCTTCTTTTTTAAAATTTTTTTTATTAAATCATAGCAGTGTACATTAATACTATCATGGGGGCACAGTGTACTGTTTCTGAATACAATTTGAAATACTTTCGTCCAACAGGCTAACATAGCCTTCCTTTCTTAGTTATTGTGTTAAGACATTTATATTCTACATTTAGAGAGATTCACATGTACCCTTATAGGATGAAACATAGGCATGATCCCACCAATCACCCTCCCTCCACTCACCTGGGAACATATTCTTCTTAGTAAAGTATCTCAAAAATGGAAGAAAAAGTATCCAATGTACTCAGTACTTTTATGAAACCAATTTATATTCACTCACACTTTCATATGAAAGATAAATCACAACTATAGCCCAGGATGTAGAAGGGAAGAGGAAGGGGATAGGAGGGGATGGGTCATTTGATAGAGGAAGGGTAAACAGTGGGACCACACCTATGGAGCATAATGCAAGGGTACATGTCATATCTACTAAGCATAGAATATAAATGTCTTAACACAATAATTAAGTAAATGAGATGACACCCTATATTAACTAATTTGATCTAACCATTCCAAATTGAGCTGCAATAAACAGTCTAGTGCAAGTATAAAATCAGCACATTGTACCCTACAAATGCATTAATGTATACATGATCTATGTGTATATTACTTAATAAAAAAAATTTTTAAAGGAAAATTATGAAACTCTATGAAAAGAAATAGCAGAGTATATTAACAAAAGGAAGAACATATCATGCTCATGGTTGGGAAGAATCAACATTGTTCAAATGTCTATACTTTACAGATTCAATGCCATCCATATTAAAATACCAACATCATACTTGCAAGACTTGGAAAAATAATTCTTCATTTTGTATGGAAACAGAAAAAACCCTGTATAGCTAAGGCAGCTCTTAGTAATAAAAACAAAGCTGGGGCATCAGCATACCAGACCTTAAGCTGTACTACAAGGCCATAGTGTTCAAAACAGCATGGTACTGGCACAAAAAATAGAGACATAGATATTTGGAATCAAATAGAAAACCAGGGGATAAAGCTAACATCTTACAGCCACCAAATCTTTGATAAACCAAATAAGAACATATACTGTGGGGAAAAAAAATTCCTATTCAATAAATGGTGCTCGGAGAACTGGATATCCACATGTGAAAGACTGAAACTGGACCCACACCTTTCTCCTCTCACAAAAATTGATTCAAGATGGATAAAAGACTTAAAATTAAGGCATGAAATGATAAAACTCCTCAAAGAAAGCATGGGAAAAACACTGGAAGATAACAGCCTTGGGAAAGACTCTATGAAGATTTCCATGGCAATTGCATCAACACAAAAATAAACAAATGGGACTTATTAGAATGGAAAGCTTCTGTATAGCTAAGGGGACAACAACCAAACGCAACCTACACAATGGGAAAGGATATTTGCATATTTTGAATCAGACCAAAGCATGATAACTAGGATCTACAGAGAACCCAAATTAATCCAAATAAAAAAGCCAACAATGCCATATATCAATGGGCAAGAGAGATAACTAGAAACTTCTCTAAAGAAGACAAATAGTTGAGAGGCGCCTGTGGCTCAAAGGGGTAAGGTGTCGGCCCCAGATGCCAGAAGTGGCTGGTTCAAACCCAACCCTGGCCAAAAACTGCAAAAAAAAAAAAACGGTTAACAAATATGAAAAAAATGCTCATTATCCCTAATTATTAGAGAAATGCAAATCAAAACCAGCCTGAGATATCATCTAACCCCAGTAAGAATGGTCTATATCACAAAATCTCAAAACTGCAGATGTTGGTGTGGATGTGGAGAGAAAGGGACACTTTTACACTGCTGGCAGGACTGCAAACTAATACATTTTTGAAAGGAAGTATGGAGAACCCTCAAAGAACTTAATTGAGACCTCCCATTTGATTTTGCAATCCCATTACTGAACATCTCCCCAGAAGGGAAAAAAAATCCTCTTACTATAAGAACACTTGCACTAGACTGTTTATTGCAGCTCAATTTACAATTGCCAAAATGTGGAAACAGCCTAAATGCCCACCAACACAGGAATGGATTAACAAGCTATGATATAAATCATGGAATACTATTTAGCTATTAAAAAAGATGCACTTTACATTTTTTGTATTAACCTGGATGGAAGTGGAACACATTATTCTTAGTAAAGCATCTCAAGAATGGAGAAGCAAGAATCCTACGTACTCAGTTCTGATATGAGGACAATTGATGACCTAGTACACTGTAGGGGGTGGGAGAATGGAAAAGCAGAGAGAGGGAAGGAGAGAAGGGTGGAGGAAGGAAGAGAAGAGGGAGGATAGGAAGGAAGGGGATGGGGAAGGGAAGAGCAGAGAGAGGGAAGGAGGAAGGCATGGGGGGTCACAGTGTTTGCTGTGTGAGACACCTTTTGGGGGCAGGACACAATTATAAGAGGGACTTTACTTAACAAATGCAAACAATGTAATCTTGTTCTGTGTACCCTCAGTGAATCCCCAATAATAATTTTTTTTAAAAGAGAAGCAGAAACATTTTAAGCAGGAGTCATGTCTATCTCATCAGTAAACCTGGCCATATGAAATTTAGATTAGTACTTCTTGGAATAACTCAAGGCAATGGACATAAACAAACTTTCTGCCTTCAACCAGTTGCTCTAAGAAAATCAACCCTGTATTTCATTGCTCTCTAATCTTTTCAACTGGATCTTAACACTTTCAAATCAGCCTCATCTATGCAACTGAGATGTCATAAAGGAAAATTACAAATATTTCAGCTTTATTGAAACCCCAAAGCATTCTGGCATCTATCTCTTAAGTTTTGATATTACATTCTGTTTCCAACTATGTCCCTACTTTAAAAAAAAAAATAGCAGTGGGCTTTGTTTTTCAAGATTTGATCATTTGAATTTTCTGAGGCCCTGACTTGTTTTGTTCCTGCCCAGGTGATGTAGGAGTATACCTGATTCCAGCCTCTGAAATTTATATTTCTGCTCAACCTATCCCTGAAAAAGGGAGATTGGTCAGGTGCTGCATATCTGGTATTTCCCAACTTTACCAGAAAATGATTATGACCCCTCATCATAGTATCATGGCTAACAATGTTCTCAGGTTTGGATACCAATCTAGATACACCTTATTACCACATTAAACTAACTTGGGAAAGTAGAGCTAGACCTCATTATTTGTGGATTCTGTTTGTGAATTCATCTACTCACTAAAATTTAGGAATGACCCAAAATCAGTACTTGCTGCACTATTGAGTCCATTTGCATACATGAACAGAGTTGCAAAAAATTTGAGTCATCTGAAAGCAGTTCCTAGCTAAAGCCAAACAAGGTGACAATTTGTCCATCTTTTTTCAACTCTCATACTGTAAATAAGTATCATTGTCTTGGTATCATCAGTGCCATGTTGTTCACATTTTTTTTTTCCTGGTTATTTTGGTGTTTAGTATGACCCCCAAGCATAGTGCTAAAGTACTGCCTAGTGTTCCTAAGCACAGAAGTCTGTGATTGTATCTTATGGAGAAAATACATGTGTCAGAGAAGCTTCATTCAGATATGAGTTACAGTGCTGCTGGCCATAAGTTTGGTGTTAATGAATCAACAACATATATTTTTGTTATTTTTTTTAAATTTTAAAATGTTATGGGATATATAAGCTTTAGTTGCATAGTTTACTTTTGCACACTTTAGGGCAAAGATAAAAGAATGCCCTTCACCCAGAAAGTGTGCATTGTACCCATTAGGTATGAGTTTAACCATCTTTTCCTTCTTCCTCCTACCAGCTTAATTCCTGGTGAGTTTTTACTTCCAATGTACATAGATGTTGATCAATTAGATCTAGTTTGGTATTAAGAACATGTGGTGTTTGTTTGTTTCATTCTTGTGATACTTCACTCAGAAGAATGTTCTCCAGATTCATCCACATTGTTCAAAAGATACTAGAGCATATGTACTCCATGGCGTATGTGTGTGTATATATCACATTTTATTAACCCACTCAGACATTGCTGGGCATTTGGGTTTTTTCCACATCTTTGTGATAATGAATTGTGCTTCTATAAATACTCCAGTGCAAGTGTCCTTGTATTAGAATATCTTTTTGTTTCCTTTGGGTAAATCCTTAGTAATGAGATTGCTGGATCAAAATGTAGATCTCCTTTTAGTTATTTGAGGTGTCTACATAAAACTTTCCACAGACATTGAGGTGTCTACATACAACTTTCCATAGACATTGTCCTAGCTTGCAGTTCCACCAACAATGTGGAACTTCCTTCCTTCCTTCCTTCCTTCCTTCCTTCCTTCCTTCCTTCCTTCCTTCCTTTCTTCTTTCTTTCTTTCTTTCTTTCTTTCTTTCTTCCCATGTTCTAGCCAGCATCTGTTGTTTTGCAACTTTGCTAAGAGCCATTCTCACTGGAATTAGGCAATATCTGATTATGGAATTGATTTTCATTTCCATGTAAGAGGGAAATGCTCATTGGCCATTACTCTATCTTTTAAAAACCTTCTTTTCATGTCTTTTGCCAACTTTTTAATGGAGTTGTTTGGTTGTTTCAGCAAATTTGCTTGAGTTCCTTATAGACCATGGTAATTAGTCCTTTATTAGGTATATAGTACGCAAATATTTTCTCCTATAAGTTGCCTTTTCATTGTATTCATTATTTTTCTTGGCTGTGCAGAAGCTTTTTAATTTAATTACACCCCATATGTTTATATTAGTTGTCACTGAGATTGCCTTGGGGTCATCTTCATAAATTCTTTGCCTAGGCCAATATCCTACCTCTTCTAGGAATCTTCTGGTTTAAGTCTGTTATCTTCTGGTTAAGCCTTAGGTTTAAGTCTGTTATCCACCATGAATTAATTTTTGTGAATGGTGAGAGATAAAGATCTTGTTTCAGTCTTCTGCATGTGGCTATTTAATTTTCCCAGCATCCTTTATTGAATGGGGATTCTTTTCCCTAGTGTATGCTTTTGTCTCTTTGTTAAAGACCAGATGGCAATATGAGGATGGTTTTATATTTGGGTTTTTTTTGTTAGAAAATCCACAGACCTATGCCTCTGTTTTTTGGTATTTGTGCAAATACCATGCTGTTTTGGTTACTGTTAGCCTTATTGTATATCTTGAATTCTGGTAAAGTAATGCTTCCTGCTTTGTTCTTACTGCATAAGGTTGCCTTGGCTATTTGAGGTCATTTGTGGTTCCATACAAAGCACAGAATTATTTTTTCTAGATCTGCAAAAATGATATTGGTATTTTCATGTGGACTGCATTAAATCTATAAATCACTTTGGGTAATGTAGACATTTATGTTGATTTTGCCCATCCACAAGCATGATATGTTTTTCAGTTCCTTTGTATCCTATGAGTTTTCCTTTCTCAGTGTGTTGAAGTTCTTTCTGTAAAGGTCTTTCACTTCCTTGGTTAAATATGTTCTAAGTATTTTCTTTGTTGTGATTGTGAAGGGTGTTTTTGTTTTATTCTCAGCTTGCCTCTTGTTGGCACATATAAATGCAAGTGATTTGTACACATTGATTTTGAAACCTGAGACTTTTACTAAATTTGTTAATAAATTCCAGAAGTCTCTTGGCAGAATCTTTGGGGTTTTAGGTATAATATGATATCATCAGCAAAGTGTGAGGTTTGACCTCTTTTTTTCCCTACTTAGATACTCAGGATTTCCTTCTCTTTTGTAATTTCTCTAGCTATGACTTCCAGTACTATGTTGAATAGGAGTGGGCATCCTTGTCTAATTTCAGTTCTTAGTGGGAATGCTCACAGTTTTTCCCAATTTGATATGATGTTAGCTGTGGGGTTATCATTGATGGCTTTTATAATATTGAAGTACATCCCATCTATGCCTATTTTGTTAAATGTTCTTATCATAAAAGTGTGCTAAATATTATCAAACACTTTTTCTGCATCTATTGAGAGGATCATATGGTTTTTGTTTTGCTTCTGTTATGTAGTGAATTGTATTTATAGATTTTGCATTTGTTGAACCATCCTTGAATCTCTGAGGTGAATTCTACGTGGTCATGATAGATTATTTTTTTGATGTGCCATTGAATTTTGTCTGGTAAGATTTTATCAAGTAGGGCATGCAGACAGCCCTCAGAGTGGGAGAAAATATTTGCAGGTTATGCTTCCGGCTCTCATATTTGTTGAGTAGACATTATGCTTTTGAAATTGTTTGAATTTAAAAAAACTCAGTCTTGTTGGTTTTCTTTTTATTCTCTCCTCATAGCACAAGCACGTTTCCTTATTACTTTTTTGTATGTTCAGAGAATGAAATAAGTATTAATGCATAACTAATACATTTGAGCATCTCAGTATTTCATAATAGAGCATGTAGAATATCTAAAACAAATATTGACAAAAATAGAATTATCTGGGTAAATGTCTTTAATTTTAGTTAGTATCTTTGTGCATGGTCATTTCCATTGTATGTTTGTTTAAAAATCAACAGATTCTTTTACAATTATATAAATTTATTTACACAAAAATATTTTGCTCTATCACTTTAAATGTGCTTAGAGTTACAGTTTCTGTGTATTTGTGTGTATAAAATATAAGCATTATTTGATCAATTTTGTATTGCTGTCTCGTTAACTTTTTTCATTACTCTCTTCAGTTATGAAATCTGCCGTGAACAGTTGGTTGGGATTGGCTTTGTATCTTGGCCTGTATGTCCCCTTGAGATAAATTCTAAGTCAGATAGACTGGTAAAACCCAGGTTCTATTTTTTTACAGAATAATTGACAAAATATTCTCATAAAACAGTACTATTTTTCCTATAGGTTGGTTTTGTGGTTTTAAGAACCAGTATAAGAAAACTGCTAGAATGACACCTAACATGCAGCAAATGTTCAAAAAGGATTGCTCTATTCAGGCTATTATGTTATAATTTGTGTATTTAATAAACTCTCAATTCCCTGTTATCCGTGAATTCTTACCTCAGTGTTATACCTGTCTGCTGTTCAAAAGTGTGGCTTTTAGGCTCAGCGCCTGTTGCTCAGTGGTTAGGGTGCTGGCCACATGCACCTGGGCTGGTGGGTTTGAACCTGGCCAGGGCCTGCTAATCAACAACGACAACTGTAACAAAAAAATACCTGGGCGTTATGGCAGGTGCCTATGGTCCCAGCTACTTTGGAGGCTGAGGCAAGAGAATTGCTTAAGCCCAAGAGTTTGAGGTTGCTGTCAGCTGTGACAGCATGGCACTCTACCGAGGACAACATAGCAAGACTCTGTCACAAAAGAAAAAAATGTGGCTTTTAGAACTGATGCTTTAGCATCACTAGTGAGTTTGTTAGCAACCAAGAATCTCAGCCTTCTGCAGATCTCCTGAATCAGAATCTGCATTATAGTAATATCTCTAGTTCATTTCTATACACACACACAAAAGTGAGAAATGTACTTCTAACTTACATGAATTTTTCATCCGAAGAATAGATACAACTGATTCTCTCTCTTTTTTTTTTTTTTGAGACAGAGTCTCACTGTGACACTTTTGGTAAAATACTATGGCATCACAGCTCAGAGTAATCTCAAACTCTTGGGCTCAACTGATTCTATTGCCTCAGTCCCAAGTAGGTGGTACAAGAAGTGCCTGCCACAGCACTCAGCTATTTTTTTTTTTTTTTTAGAGACAGAGTCACTTTGTTGCCCTTGGTAAAGTGCTGTGACGTCACAGCTTACAGCAACCTCTAGCTCTTGGGCTTAGGTGATCTCTTGCCTCAGCCTCCTGAGTAGCTGGGACTACAGGCACCCGCCACGACACCCAGCTATTTTTTGTTGCAATTTGGCCAGGGCCAGGTTCAAACCTAGCACCTGTGGTATATGGGGCCGGTGCCCTACTCACTGAGCCACAGGCTACCTGCCAGTTATTTTTTAGCGATGGGCTCTGGATCTTCTTCATACTGGTCTTGAACTCCTGAGCCAAGCAGTTCATCTGCCTAGCTAGCTCCCAGAGACTTAGCATTATATATATATCTTTTTTTTTTTTTTTTTAGAGACAGAGTGTTGCCACATGCTGAGCTATTTATTCATTTATTGAGGGATTGTTGATATGTAGTTATTTGGGCATATAATTCTCTCTAGAGGAGTGGTAATATCTGGATCCTAAAAACTCTGACCATGGCCACTTGGTCAATGTGCTAATATCTATTTATTTATTTATATTTCAGGAACTGCTGACATTCAGGGATATCACCATAGAATTTACTCCAGAAGAGTGGGAATACTTGGATCCTGCTCAGCGAAATTTGTATAGGGATGTGATGTTAGAGAACTACAGAAACCTGGTCTCTGTGGGTGAGAATACCTTATCTCCAGAATATCTAATTTATTTCAAGTGTTTTATTTCTGTTCTTTGCTGACTGTGTCTTTAAAGCTTGTACTTTGTATGAATGAATTTCAGACTCCTGATGTCAAGTGAAAAGGGTGGGGTTTGTTAACATGAAAAAAATTCCTTATGTTTGACCTAATTATTTACCTTCTTTCTTGAGGTGATCTGCAAGTTTCGGTCTAGTTTAGTGGTGAGTCTAGAAATTCAGTGATATAACAGATGTTTTTTTCTATACCTTAAAATCCAGTTTCTCCTATTTATTTTTAATTCATTCATATTTGAAAGTGAAACAGAATCCACACATTTAAAATGGTTCTTATTAAATATTCTTCAGAGGCTGTCAGCAAATAGTAATTGGAAAATAATTTTCTATAGTCTTGTATAATATTATATCTCCTCTACTGAGTACCAAACTAAGTTACTAAGTACTTAAATTCCTTTTGTAGTTTTTGTTTGGGGCTGGGTTAGAACCCATCACCTCTAGCATATGGGGCCAGCGCCCTACTCCTTGAGCCACAGGTACCACCCAGTACTTAAATTCTTAACAGTACATTTAAAATATTCTACAGAGGCTGTCAAAGTGATAATCTGGAAAGTAATTTTTTAGAATCTTCTGTCATTTTTTTAATCTACTAAGTACAATACAAAGTTGAAAATTGATGAACCCCATGTGTCTTTTTTTTTTTTTTTAATAAAATAGAACTTGTCTTTAAACTAGACCTGGTCGCTTTTTTGAAACAAATGTAGAGAGTAAACAATAGCCAAACAACCAGTAGTAGGAAGTGAATGAAACTGATGGCACAGGTCATAGATCAAAGGTCAGGGAGGAAGCCAGATTTTAAAATGTAAATTTAGGCTTGGTGCCCATAGCTCAGTGAATAGGGTGCCAGTCACATACACTGAAGGTGGCAGGTTCAAGTCCAGCCCGAGCCTGCTAAACAACAATGACAACTGCAACCAAAAAATAGCTGGGTGTTGTTGCAGGTGCATATAGTCCAGCTACCTGGGAGTCTGAGGCAAGAGAATCACTTAAGCTCAAAATTGGGGTTGTTGTGAGTTGCGATGTCACTATGCTTTACTGAGGGCAACATAGTGAGACTCGGTCTCAAAAAAATGGATTTAGAAACTCTGGTACAATGAAACTAATTTTTGAGCAGCCTAAGTTTATTTCTCTTGTTGTCATAGAAGGATGTCTTCTTTCTCATGCTCTTAAATTATCTGAGGATTAATTCTCCTTAACATTATTAAAAATGTTATCCCCTCCCTGGGCCTGTGTGGGTTATGGTCTATTCATCCATCTCCTTGACCATACTGGGAAAAACTTTGCATATTTCCAAATACCTTTAAGTTAGGCCATTTTAAGTTCTGCTTTTTTTAATTTTTGAGACAGAGTCTCAAACTGTTGCCTTGGGTAGAGTGCCTTGTCATAGCTCACAGCAACCTCCAACTCAGACTCAAGTGATCCTCTTGCCTCAGTTTTTCTATTTTTAGTAGAGACAGTGTGTTGCTCCGGCTGGGGCTGTTCTTCAACTTGTGAGCTCAGGCAGTCCACCCGCTTTGGCCTCCTAGAGGATTACAGGCATGAGCCGCCATGTTCAGCCTTTAAGTTCTATTTTTACCTCATGTCAGAAATATGTAAACATAGTGGTCACATCGTGATATTGATTCAGAAGTCCCAGCATTACTGTGTAGAGCAGTGGTTCTCAACCTTCCTAATGAAACAACCCTTTAATACAATTCCTTGTGTTGTGGTAACCCCCAATCATAAAAATTTTTGTTGCTACTTTATGAGTGTAATTTTGCTACTGTTATGAATCGTAATGTAAATATCTGATATGCAAGATGCGTTAGGGGTTGCTGCCCACCGCTTGAGAACCACTGCTGTAGACAGATGGCAAATATTTGTTTTATTAATTTTCTTTCTTTCTTTTTTTTTGAGACAGAGTCTTATTATGTCGCCCTTGGTAGAATGCTGTAGTGTCACAGCGTCACAGCTCACAGCAACCTCCAACTCTTGGGCTTAAGTGATTCTCTTGCCTCAGCCTCCCAGGAAGCTGGGACTACAGGCACCTGCCACAATGCCCAGCTATTTTTGTTGTTGTTATTGCAGTTGTCATTGTTGCTTTAGTTGGCCTGGCTAGGTTCGAACCCACCAGACTCAGTGTATGTGGCTGGAGCCGTAACCATTGTGCTATGGGTGCTGAGCCTGTTTTATTGATTTTCAATCTTATAGAGGTTTCAAAGGTTTCAGATATTGAGACTGAAATTTCATCAAAGCACATAGGACCTCTCTTTAAATATTAAATTACATATTATGTATTAAATATTAGACATTTAACATTTAAATATTTATTTTAAAAATCTAATCCTGTAATTTATACTACAATTTCTTTTTCCTAGGCTGAACTAAGATTAAAACTTTAAACTGTATATGCACAGTTTCCACATGTGTAAAATACTTTAAGGCACTAATTTCCATGTAGAGTTCTTAACTTAAAATGGTCTATGAGGAGCTTAGAACGTTGTCCAGCACAGAGTAACATTTTGACTATTATTTTTAGTAATTATTATTATTTTATTTATTTATTTATTTATTTTTTGTGGGTTTTGGCTGGGGCTGGGTTTGAACCCACCACCTCCGGCATATGGGGCTGGCGCCCTACTCCTTTGAGCCACAGGCACTGCCCATATTTTATTTTATTTTATTTTATTTTTTGAGATAGACCCTCAAGCTGTTGCCCTGGGTAGAGTGCTGTGGCATCACAGCTCACAGCAGCCTCCGACTTCTGGGCTCAAGAGATTCTCCTGCCTCCGCCTCAGAAGTAGCTGGGACTACAGGCACCGGCCACAACACCCGGCTATTTTTTGGTTGCAGCTGTCATTGTTGTTTGGCGGCCCCGTGCTGGATTCAATCCCACCAGCTCAGGTGTATGTGGCTGGTGCCTTATCTGCTTGAGCCACAGGTGCTGAGCCGTAATTACTATTTATGGTCTTATTTGTTTAAGTATGCAGATTACTGAGAATGTGTCTTCTATATTTACTTGTTCATTCTTTTTTCCTGACATGCAGTTTTTACAAATACAAATTTTGTTTTTGAGACTTAATATTAATAATTTGATATACATATGCATTGTGTAATGATTAACACAATGAACTTAATATATCCATCATCTCACAGAGTTGTCAGATTTTGGGGAGAAAGCACTTTGAAGGTCTACTCTCAGTAATAATCTAGTTGAGAGTATTACTTTATTTATTTATTTTTTTAAAGAAAAGAAAGTGTTACTTTTTTTTGAGACAGAGTCTTACTCTGTCACCCTCGGTAGAGTACTATGACATCACAATTCACAGCAACCTCCAGCTCTTGGACTTAAGCAATTCCGTTGCCTCAGCCTCCCAGGTAGCTGGGACTATAGGCGCCCACCACATTGCCTGGCTATTTTTCTGTTGAAGTTGTCATTATTACTTAGCTGGGTTTGAACCCGCCAGCCTCAATGTATGTGGCCGGCATTATATACACTGTGCTATGGTGCTGAGCCATGAATCTTCTTTCATTACATTCATTAATGTCAAATTTTACTGCACAGATCTTTCACTTCCCTTGTTAAGTCTTTTTTTTTTTTTTTTTTGAGACAGAACCTCAAGATGCCCTGGGTAGAGTGCTGTGGCATCACAGCTTACAGCAACCTCCAACTCCTGGGCTCAAGCGAGTCTCCTGCCTCCGCCTCCCAAGTAGCTGGGACTACAGGCGCCCACCACAACACCTGGCTATTTTTTGGCTGTAGCCATCATTGTTTGGCGGTCCCTCTGGATTCGAACCCGCCACCTTAGGTATATGTGGCTGGCGCCTTAGCCACTTGAGCCACAGGTACCAAGCCCCCTTGTTAAGTCTTAAAATGCTTTTTAAATTTCAGATTAATATGAGGTATATACCGTTAGCTTACATAGTTTTGCTGGGTTGTAGTTGTATCCTTCACCCAGGAAGTTGCAGTATACCCAGGTGTACCCATCGGGTAGGAATTTGCCCAACCCCATCGACCCTTGTTGCCACTGAATTTTACTGAGTTTTTATCTCACGTGAACATGTAGTTGTTTGCCCTTTTTTTTTTTTTTAAGACAAGCATGAAACTAAGTTTAATGAAGAAGAGAACAATAGGCTTACAGAGTAAGACAGTTTACAAAGCAGGGTACATTTGCCTCTATTACCAGAACAAGTAGGCAAAGAAGGAAGGAGACATGGCTTATGGCCAGCAGTTTTCTTTTATACCTCCTGGGCCAGCCTACCTCATGGTTCTGAGGTTATCTTGGAATCATCAACCTTACTACACAGGCAGACCTCCCATGAGCATCTCTGAAAACCTATGGGGGGTGTGAACCACATGATAATTAGTCTGAAGGCTGTGCTAGGTTACCTTGAAGACTCTTGTACCTGTTGCTAGGCTAGAGTCTGATGTATCTGTTTGCAGTGGGCACACTAAATTCAGACTATAGATTGGAAGAGTGGTCCCTCCTCCCTGGGCATGAGCAAACACTTGGGACAAAATTGGGGTGGGTAGCACCAAGATGGAGGCTTGGGGGCCCTCCCTTTGTCCTCCTTCCCTGGGAGAGCTGTTTTCTAACCTTTTTTTTTTTTTGCAGTTTTTGGCCAGGGCTGGGTTTGAACCTGCCCCCTCCGGTACATGGGGTCGGTACCCTACTCCTTGAGCCACAGGTGCCACCCTGTTCCTAACTTAATACCTAGCATTTCTTCCCTCTGTGTTCTAGAGGCCCAAATCATTGATTGGATGTGGGCTATCATCTGGCTGCTTCCAGCTGAAAAGATTCAAAGATTGTTAGCATGGTCTTTTATAGGCTCTTCAGGGGACTTTGGTTGCAGTTGTAGGCATGAGGAGAAGGTAGGTATAGGGACTGGTCAGGAAGGAAGGACCATTTTTAGCTTGATGGCTTCTAGATGGATCAAATAAATTTAGTTAGAAAGTGTATGAGGATCAGTCCCATTATAAGAATTCCCAGGATGCAGAGAAATGGGGTGTCTAAGGGAATTACTATAGATATCCACCAAGGCCTAGAGCCTCTTGCCTCATGTAAGTGGGTAAGGGTATCAGCTCTTGCAACTCAAGACTGTTGTAGGCCTAGGATGCACCTCCTGTGGCTACTCCAGTAGCAGCTTCTATTCCCCTACAGTCAAAAAGAGAAATTAAGGGCAGTGCCAGTTTGTGGAAGCAGCCTGCACAATGGGAAGGCAAGGTGGCTGAATCTTGGGCAATTGGGGTGTCTGGATATACTAGTCCCAGGGAGCAGCCTGGGACTATTCAGTGAGAGGGTAGCACCCTGAATGTTTGGTTGCCACATGCTCAGTATATTCCCTGCTCTGGAGGAAGTTGGATAGTGCATTTAATTTTGGCTACTAGAATAGGAGCTGATTTGCCAGTGGCATGTGGTCCTCTTCCCTGGAAGTTTGTGCCAATCCATTCAGCTTCTTGGGCTGTTAAAGTGTCTCCAATAAAGGATGAATCAAGGGGAGAGCAAATGAAGGTTTCACAGCAGAATTCCATTTGAACAGTATTTGAGATCCTTCAAGGAAGTAAAGGAATATGATATCCTCTGGAAGTCTGTGGGAAACTTCAATGACCTTTTCAGGCCTAGTCATCTGAGTGAAGGTCTTTATGAAAAAGGTGAGTTGGCTTTTGTAGGCAGAATTAATCCAAGTCAGGTTTATTGAAGTCATGGAGCACCAAAAATGTTGGGTTTCAGGGCAGCTGCCTGTCTTCTAAAATGTCGGGGGTTCTGTCTGGCGGCTAGCTGGGTCCTCAGTTCTTGGAATGCTCTTGGATATGAATGACCAGACATGTCTAAGTAAGGCAAGCATGGGACAAGGTTTATTCAGGAAGATAAAAGTAGGTTTATAGAGTAAGAAAGTTTACAAAGCAGGATACATTCACCATAGATGGCAAATGGGCCTCCATTGTCAGGGCAAGTAGGCAAAGAGGCAACATGTAGTTGTTAATCTACTGATTCTGAGTTGGTACTGAATATATGTAATGCTCATACTTTCATTATTGTAATACCTCAGGATAATGTTCTCCAAATCCATTCACATTGTTATCAAGGATATAAAATTGCCATCTTTTTATGACTACATAGTTGTCCATAGTGTACATATATCAGCATTTATTAATTCATTTATGTGTTGAAAGACAACTGTATTATTTCCACATCTTTGGAATTGTAAATTGTGCTGCTATAACATTTGTGTGAAAATGTCCTTAAGTTTTTTTGGTTTGGTGCCTGCAACTCAGTGGCTAGGGTGCCAGCCACATACACCGGGATGGCAGGTTTGAACCCAGCCCAGGCCTGCCAAACAATAATAACAACTACAACAAAAAAATAGCTGGGTGTTGTGGCGGGCGCCTGTAGTCCCAGGTACTTGGGAGGCTGAGGCAAGAGAACCGCTTACACCCAAGAGTTTGAGGTTGCTGTGAGCTGTGATGCCACAGTACTCTACCCAGGGTGACATAGTGAGACTCTGTCTCAAAAAAAGAAAAAAAAGATTTTTTTTTCTTTTGGGTAGATAATGAGTAAGGGGATTGCAGGATCAAATGGTAGGCCTATTTTTAGTTCTTTGAGGAATAAAGAACCCCTTTCCACAGTAGCTGTACTAGTTTTCAGTCCCACCAACGATATATGATATATTGCCTCCACAACACTCACCATGTGTTAGTAGGTCATTCTTAGGAGAGTTAGTTGGTATTTCTGGTGGTATCTTGAAGTGGTTTTGATTTGCATTTCTGTGATGATTGGTGATGATGATCATTTTTTCAGGTGTTTGTTAGCTATTTGTATGTCCTCATAAGAAAAGTTTCTTTTTCTGTCTCTTGCCCAGTTGTTAATGGGGTTGTTTGACCTTTTCTTGTTGATTTGCTTGAGTACTTTGTAGATTTGGTTATTAACCCTTTTTTGGATTTGTAGCATGCAAATTACCTTTTCCCATTTTGTAAGTTGCTTTCCTTTGTTGAGTGTGTCCTTACCTATATATGAACTTTTTAACATGATCAGGTTCCATTTATGTATTTTGGCTGCAATTTCCAGTGGGGTCTTCATAAATTCTTTCCCTAGGCTAGGAAGATTGAGAGTTTTCCCACACTTTCTTCTAAGGTTTTTATAGTTTTATGTCTTAGATTTAAATGTGTTATCCATTGTGAGTTAATTTTTGTGAGTGTTAAGGGTGTGGGTTTAGTTTTAGTCTTCTATATGTGGCTAACTAGTTCTCCCAGCATGAATTATTAAAATTTTATACTATTCTTTTGTAAGTAGGATTGTTTGCTTACCTTTTTCTCAGATAGTTTTTTGTTAGTGCTTAGAAATATAAGTCCATTTTGAATGTTGACTTAACAGCTTTACTGAATGAATTTATTATGTCTAACTTTTTGTGATTATCTTTACAGTTTTTTATATATCTGATGATTTCATCTATAAGCAAGAGACTCCATCTCAAAAAAAAGAGGATGTATGATTAAACATACATAATGTATGCAATCTTTATTTCTGATTTGAATGCCTTTTGTTTTTTATTACCTATTACTCTGACTTGCTCTAATACTATTTTGAATAAAAATCATCAGATTGGGTACCTCTAGCTTGTCTGATACTAAAGTAATATGTTAGAATTTTCACTATTTAAAAAAAAAATTTTCACTGTTGAATAGTACTGAGAACTTTTTATATATGACTTTTTTATGTTGACATATGTCTTTGTATGTCTTTGTGTATGTATTATCTTTGTACAGCATTTCAAGATTTTATTGTCACAATGTATTGAATTCGGTAAACTTTTCTTTTTTTTTTTTTCTGATACAGAGTTTTACTATGTCGCCCTCGGTAGAGTGCAGTGCCATCTCAGCTCACAGCAATCTCAAACTCTTGGACTTAAGCAATCCTCTTGCCTTAGCCTCCCAAATAGCTGGGATCACAGGCGCCCGCCAGAATGCCTACCTATTTTTTTGTTGTAGTTGTGTTGTTGTTTAGCAGGCCTGGGCCATGTTCAAACCCACCAGCCTTGGTGTATGTGGCTGGCACCCTAACCACTGTGCAATGGGCGCCTAGCCTGTATATCCTCTTGATATATTAACTTATGTTAATATATAGTAAATACTTTTAACTTTTTTTTTTTTTAAGAGAGAGAGTTTTACTTTGTCGCCCTTGGTAGAGGGCCGTGGCATCACAGCTCACCAGCAACCTCCAGCTCTTGAGCTTAGGCGATTCTCTTGCCTCAGCCTCCTGAGTATCTGGGACTATAGGTGCCCTCCACAACACCTGGCTATTTTTTATTGCAGTTTGGCCAGGGCTGGGTTCAAACCCACCACCCTCAGTATATGGGACAGGCGCCTACTCACTGAGCCACAGGCGCTGCCCAATTTTAACTTTTTTGACAGATTTTTTCATAGAAGTCTATTTTGTGCTATATAAAGTATAATCATCCCTATACTCTTGTTTAAAATTAGCATAAAAATTTTCACTCCTTTCACTTTTTGCCTATTTTGTCCTTAAATAAAAAATGAATCATGTGTAAGCAAAATAATAATGGATTTTTAAAAAAATCCATTTTCAGCTACTATAACAGTAGCACAGACTAAGTAAATTATAAGAATAGAAGTTTATTTGACTTGTAATTCTCAAGGCTGAACAAGGCAAGACCATGGCACTGGTATTTGGAAAAGTACTTTTGTGCTGCAGCGTAACATGATGGAAGACCAAAGAAATGATGTAGAGCAGCGGTCCTCAAACTTTTTAAACAAGGGGCCAGTTCACTGTCCCTCAGACCGTTGAAGGGCCAGACTATAGTTTAAATGGACAGGCAGGCTCTGTGCATGTGGCTCAAGTGACTAAGGCATCAGCCACATACACCTGAGCTGACAGGTTTGAATCCAGCCCAGGCCTGCCAAAAAACAATGACAGCTGCAACCAAAAAATAGCCGGGCATTGTGGCGGGCACCTGTAGTCCCACCTACTTGGGAGGCAGAGGCAGGAGACTCGCTTGACCCCAGGAGTTGGAGGTTGCTGTGAGCTGTGATGCCACAGCACTCTACCCAGGGGGACAGCTTGAGGCTCTGTCTCAAAAAAAAAAAGGACAGGCAGCAGCGGCAAAAATACCCGGCAGGCTGGATAAATGTCCTCGGCGGGCTGCAGTTTGAGGATGGCTAATGAAGAGCAAGGGTGGGGATCAGATAGAGTTATTATTGTTTTGTTTGTTTGTTTTTAAATAACAGAACTATGCTCATGATAACTAACACAATTATTCAGTAAAAAATAAAACCCTAATCCACTCATTTTGCCCTCATGGCCTAATGACCTCACTTCTATTTTTCTTTTTCTTTTTTATTTTTTGAGACAGAGTTTTACTCTGTTTTAAACTGGGTAGAGTGCAGTAACATCATAGGTCACAGTAACCTCAAATTCTTGGGCTCAAGAGATCCCTTTCCTCAGCTTCCTGAGTAGCAAGGACAAGAGGCACTGGCTATACCACCAGCTAGTTTTTCTGTTTTATGTAGAGATGGTGTCTCACTCTTGCTCAGGCTAGTCTTAAACTCCTAAGCTCAAGTAATTCACCTACCTTGGCCTCTCAGACTGCTAGGATGTAAGCCACTGGAACCAGCTTACTTAATTCTATCATAGCAATTAACGTTTCCTATAAATTGGCTTTGTGCTCATAGCTCTGTGTTTAAGGGCACCAGCCACATACACCAAGGCTGGCGGGTTTGAACTTGGCTCAAGGCCTGCTAAACAACAATGACAACTACAACAACACAAAAATAGCCAGGAGTTGTGGTGGACGCCTATAGTCCCAGCTACTTGGAAGGCTGAGGCAAGAGAATCACTTAAGCCCTAGAATTTGAGATTGTTGTGAGCTGTGATGGCACAGCACTCTACCAAAGGTGACATAGTAAGATTCTGTCTCAAAAAAAAAAAAAATGTTTACTATAAATTTGCCTTGCGTAGTGGCTTATGCCTGTTATCCTAGCTCTCTGTATCCTAAGCCAGATGGATTGCCTTGAGCTTACAGGTTTGAGACCAGCCTGAGCCAGAGCGAGACCTCCTCTCTAAAAATAGCAGGGTGTTGTGACAGGCGCCCATAGTCCCAGCTACTTGGGAGGCTGAGGCAAGAGAATCACTTGAGCCCAAGAGTTTGAGGTTGTTGTGAGCTATGATGCCACGGCACTCTACCAAGGGAGAAAAAGTGAGTTTCTATCTCAAAAAAAAAAAAAATTTAATATAAATGTTACTGGCCACAGTCTATAGCAGTGTCTTTTCATTGGATAATTTAGTCTCTTTATATCCAAGTAATTTTGGATAGGTAAGGACTTTCTACTGTAATTCTGTTTTTTCTTTTCTTTTCTTTTTTTTTTTTTTGATACAGAGTCTCACTATGTTGCCCTGGGCAGAGTGCTGTGGTGTCATAGCTCAAAGCAACCTCAAACTCTTGGGCTTAAGAGATTCTCTTGTCTCAGCCTCCCAAGTAGCTGGGACTACAGGCACCCGCCGCAAGGCCTGGCTGGTTTTTGGTTGTAGTTGTCATTGTTTTTTTGGCGGGCCCAGCTGGATTCTAACCCACCAGCTCTGGTGTATGTGGCTGGTGCCTTAGCTGCTTGAGCTACAGGCACTGAGTCTATAATTTTGTTTTTTCTATGTATTTTATAATTACATTGTTTCTTTATACTATATTTTACTTTTTTATTTGTTTTTGTCATTGGCATATGCTTTGATGCTCTTTTCTGTATGTACTACAGTTATTTTTCTATTGTTTATCAGAAGATTTACATACATTTTGTACTTAACAGTCATTAAATTAAGACATCAATTTAATTTCTGTACATAGAAAGAAATCAACACAATTTCCCCCTCCACACAGTTTATACTATTTATGTTTTATACTATTTACAACTTTTTTGTATTGTCTATCCATTAACAAATTATTTTAGGCTTGGCGCCTATAGCACAATGGTTATAGCGCCAGACACATGTACCAAAGGTGGCCAGTTGGGACCCCCACCAGGAGAGCTAAACACCTGCAACAGAAAAATAGCTGGACATTGTGGCGGGCACCTATGGTCCCAACTACTTGGGAGGCTGAGGCAAGAGAATTGCTTAAGCCCAAGAGTTTGAGGTTGCTGTGAGCTCTGACGTCATGGGACTCTACCGAGGGCGACATAGTGAGACTGTCTAAAAAAAAAATAGAAATTATTTTAGCTGTCTTCGTTTTGATAGTTTCATTTTGTAACTTTTATACTAGAGTTTGAAGTGACTTATGTACCACCATTACCATATTAAAGTATTTAGTATTTCAGTTTTATTTAGTTTTTCCAGTGAGATTCACACTTCTATGTTTTCATATTGTTAGTATTCTACCTTTTTATTTTGAAGAGTTTTAACAGATAGAGTAGTGATCAGTTTTAAACATTTCTTTGTATGGGGATGTCTTAAAACTCTTCATTTCCTAAAGTCATACTTGTCTTTTCAGTTGACGGGGAATTTTTTTTTCTTTAGCAGGTTAAACCTAAGTTTTATTTCCATCTCACTTGCAAGGTTTCTGCCTAAAAATATTTGCTAATGACTCTGTTATCTCTTGCTGCTTTTAAAATTCTCACTTAGGCAGGGAGTTGTGAATCATGCCTGTAAGTCCTATCACTATGGTAGGCTGAACTCAGGAGTTTGGGGCCAGCCTGGGGAAGAGTAAGGTCCTGACTCTACCAACAATAGAAAATCTATGTGGACATTGTGGTGGGCCTCTGTAGTCCCAGCTACCTGGGCAGCTGAAGCAAGAGGATCACTGGAACCTAGGAGTTTGGGATTGCTGTGACCAATGACGCCACGCACTTTACACAGAGTGAAACACTTAAGACTGTCTCCAAAAAGAAGTTTCTCGTTTTGGCTTTTCATTTTTCCAGTTAAAATGTATCCGGGGCAATCTTTATTGGGTTCTTCTTGCTTTAGATATTTTGATTTATTTATTTATTTTTGAAGTTTTTGGCCAGGGTTAGGTTTGAACCTGCCACCTCCCATATATAGGTCGGGTGCCCTACTCATTGAGCTACAGGCGCTGCCCGATATTTTGATTCTTTTTTTGAGACAGAATCTCACTATGTCATCTTGGGTAGAGTGCCATGGCATCACAGCTCTCAGCACCCTCAAACTCTTGGGCTTAAGCGATTCTCTTGCCTCACCCTCCCAAGTACCTGGGACTACAGGTGCCCTCCACAAGGCCTGTTTTTATTTGTTGCAGTTGTCATTGTTGTTTTAGCAGGGCCTGGCTGGGTTGGAACCTGCCAGCCATCTGGCTGGCGCCCTACCCACTGAGCTACAGGCACTGCCCTAGATATTTTGATTTTAATAAAACTCTACATCCATGTGGTTTTTCATCATTTTGGGAGATTTCTAGACATTATATATTTTTTATTTTATTATTATTATTTTTTTTTTGCAGTTTTTGGCCGGGGCTGGGTTTGAACCTGCCACCTCTGGCATATGGGGTCTGCGCCCTACTCCTTTGAGCTACAGGCACCACACTATTTATTTATTTATTTGAGATAGAGTCTCACTGTGTAGTTCTTGGTAAAGTGCTGTGGAGGCACTGCTCACAGCAATCTCAAACTCAGGCTTAAGCGATTCTCTTTGCCTCACTCTCCAAGTAGCTGGGACTACAGGTTCCCACCACAACACCCAGCTACTTTTTGTCACAGTTGTCATTGTTGTTTAGCTGGCCTGGGCTGGGTTCAAATCCACCAGCCTCGGTGTATGTGGCTGGCACCATAACCCCTGTGCTACAGGAGCCAAGCCTAGACATTTTTAAATAGCTTTTTATCTCTTTATCCCTCCTTTGAAAATCAAAAATGTCCAGATTTCTTCACTTAATGATGCACTCTCAGATGCATGTTTTTTCTTTACTCTCTTTTTTTCCTCTGTAATTAGGTACCTTCAAAGGGCCTATCTTTGCATTTGTTTAATTTTTATTCTAGGTAACTAGGTCTCCTATGATGCCATTACATTTTGAGTTTGACATTGTAGACTTCAGCTGTAGTGCTTATTTTGTTCTTTTTTATTTTTTCCATTTCTTTATTAAAATTCTTATTTTCTTTATGCATCATTTTATGCTTTTTCTAGTTATCTGGGTTCTTCTGTATTTCACTGAGATAAACTCATTTTCAGCCAGTTTTTAGATGTTTACTGCTTTGGAATTAATTACTAGAGTTTTATTTGTATCTTTTATTAGTGATCATATCTTCCTGATGGTTCATGGTCTGGATAACCAGGGTTTCACTCTGAATCTGACGGAGCAAATACCTCATTCAGTCATTATAGAGAAGTTTCTTCTATTGGGTTCCTGGGCTGATGAGATTTTTTTCTGAGATTGCAGTTGAGTAAGGTTGAAACCAAGAAGTATGTCTGTTAATGGAAATACAGTGTGTTTCAGGGTTGGTAGACTTATTATCAGGGATCAGATGGTTGTGGATCCAGGCTATTTCCTGGGAAGTTGAATTTTTTTTAAGATATTGATCACTAGGACTGGTGCTCAGATTAAGAACTGCAGTTGTTTCTGCAAATGCAGCACTGATACAGTGAATGGGGGTAGGTGTTCACTTACTGGACAGGTCCTTTTTTTTTGAGACAGAGCCTCAAGCTGTCTCCCTGGGTAGAGTGCTCATGGCCTCACAGCTCACAGCTCACAGCAACCTCCAACTCCTGGGCTCAAGCGAGTCTCCTGCCTCCACCTCCCAAGAAGCTGGGACCACAGGCGCCTGCCACAATGCCTGGCTATTTTTTTTTTTTTGGTTGCAGCCATCATTGTTGTTTGGTGTGCCCAGGCTGGATTCAAACCCGCCACCTTAGGTGTATGTGACTGGTGCCTTAGCCACTTGAGCCACAGGCACCAAGCCACTGGACAGTTCCTTAAATGGGACTGTATGTATAGGCCTGGAACTGATGTATAAGGCTACTGCGAGAGGCACAGCTGTGAGAAATGTCTTTTATTTCTTTTTGAGACAATCTCATGCTGTTGCCCAGGCTTTAGTGTCATGACATCAACCTACCTCACAGCAACCTCAAACACCTGACTTCAAGTGATCCTCCTGTGAGGCTGGGACTATAAGTGCCTATTGCAATGGTTGACTAATTTCTCAATTTTGAGTTGAAATGGGGTTTCACTCAGGCTACTCTCAAACTTTTTTTTTTTTTGAGACAAGAGTCTTACTATGCTATGGGCACCGAGCCTGAAGACAATTTTTGAAAAGTTTTCAAATGGTCTCTTTTAGGTAATCAAATTTAGCACATTATTAATTGTATTAAAAAAGTTATAATTGTTGGCTTTGTGCCTGTGGCTTAGTGCCCATCGCTCAGTTGTTGGGGTACCAGCCACATACACCGAGGCTGGCAGGTTTAAACCCAGCCTGGGCCTGCTGAACAACAATGCCAACTGCAACAAAAAAATAGCCAGGCATTGTGGCAGCCACCTGTAGTCCTAGCTACTTGGGAGACTGAGGCAAGAGGATCATTTAAGCTCAAAAGTTTGATGCTGCTATGAACTGTGACACCATGGCACTCTACCAAGGGTGACATAGTGTGACTCTGTCTCAAAAAAAAAATATGTATATATATAAAAAATTGTGATGAAACATTTGTAAGTGCACAGTTTAGTGTTATTAAGAATATTAAGCATGTTGTGAATCCAATAGCCAGGATCTACAACTATTTGATCTTTGGTAACAAGTCTACCAACCCTGAAATGCACTGTATTTCCATCAACAGCCATATTCCTTGGCTTCAGACTTACTTTACGGCAATCTCAGAAAAAAATCTCATCATCCCAGGAACAAAATTTTCAGCAGATTTCTAGATCTTTTTTATTTTACAAATACGAACATTAATACTGACTATAAAACATATTGTCTTTTCTACCTCTCTCCTGAAGAATATTATTCTATTTTCTCTTACTTCAAGTTGGATAATTTTACATGTTGTATGACTGTTTCTTTTTGACTATTATTTTCAAGGTTTGTCCTTACAATAATGTGTCAAGATGTCCTTTGTAGGCTCCACACCCATGGCTCAGTAGGGCACCACCCACATATATCTGGGCTGGAGGTTTGAACCCTGCCTGGGCCTGCTAACCAACAACTATAACAAAAAAATAGCCAGGCATCATGGCAGGCGTTTGTAGTCCCAGTTACTTAGGAGGCTGATGCAAGAGAATCACTTAAGTCCAAGAGTTTGTGGTTGTGAGCTGTGAGGCACTCTTCCAAGGAAAACATAGTGAGACTCTGTCTCAAAAAAAAAGAAGTCTGTAAGGCTACATAATATCGTGTTCTGTTTATGTGCCACATTTGATTGATCCACTTATCAATAAAGTGATATTTGTTTTACTTCCAGGTATTGTCTTTAGTGAATAATGCTCCAATGTACGTAAATGTGCAAAGATCTATTCCATGTTTTTCTCTGAATATGTTTGAGATAAGTGGATACACTTGTGAGTAATGTGTATGTTTTTGTTTTTATTGCCTAATCCTTTGATATTGTGTCTGAGAAATAATTACAAAGGCCAGTTGTCATGAAGTTTCCCCTTATATATGCTCCTAGGAGTTTAATAGTTATAGGTCTTATATTTACGTCTTTGTCTATGCTTTTAATTTTTTTTGTTTTGCAGTTTTTGGCCAGGTTTGAACCCACCACCTCTGGTATATGGGGCCGGCGCCCTACTCCTTTGAGCCACAGGTGCTGCTCTTTTCTATGTTTTTAATCGATACATTGTAATTGTACATATATATGGGGTACAGTTTATTTCATATATATATTTTATAATAAAATTATGGTATTATACACATTACCTCATGCATTTATTAGTTGTTTGTGGTGAGAACACTCATAAGCTGGTCTTCTAAATATTTTGTAATATACTTTACTTTTAACCATTTTTATCTTACTGAACAATAGAAAAGCCAAACTTTTTTGTTTTTTGTTTTTTGGACAGTATCTCACTATGTCACCCTCAATAGAGTGCTGTGGCGTCACAGCTCACAGCAACCTCAAACTCTTGGGTTCAAGGGATTCTCTTGCCTCAGCCTCCCAAGTAGCTGGGACTACAGGTGCCCGCCACAATGCAGGGCTATTTTTCTGTTGTAGTTGTCATTGTTGCTAAACTGGCCCAGGCCAGGTTCAAACCTGCCAGCCTTGGTGTATGTGGCTGGCACCATAACCACTGTGTTACAGGCATCCAGCCAGAAAAGCAAAAGTTATTCCCTCTTTTGTACCTGTAAACCAGTCTTGCCGCCTTCTCTGACTTCCCTCAGTCTCTGGTAACTATTGTTCTATTCCCTGTTCCTATGGTATCATTTTTTTTTTTTTTTAAGATTTCATATGTGAGTTTAATCATACAGTATTTGTCTTTTTGCATCTGGCTTATTTCACTTAACATGATGTCCTTCAGGTTCATTCATGTTTGTATGTGAGTACCTTTTTGAGGTCAGGTACTCGCTGCCTTACCTACATGTATGTTCTTTTTGCTCAGGATTGTTTTGGCTGTTTTCTCATTTCATGCACTTTTTAGGGTTTTAAAGGTAATTTCTGTGAATAATATCATTGTATATTGATAGAAATTGAATTACATTTGTAGATCACATTGGGTAGTATTGTTGTTAACAACTTTTTTTTCAATTCGTTAACAGAATGGAAAGATAACTTCCCATTTGTTCATGTGTTTTTCAGTTTCTTCATCTGTGTTTTATAGTTTTTAGTGTAGATAACATTTACCTTTTAAATTAAGTTTATTGCTAGATATCTTCATTTTTGATGCATATGATACATGCAGAAAAGCATTAATTAGCTTTTCTCATGAGTAAAAACACTGAACAAATTAGCTATAGGATGTATGTATATATGCTTGTGTGTGTGTGTGTGTATATGTGTGTGAATAAAGGCCACACATGAAAAGCCAATGCTAATAGTGTAGTGAAGAGAGAAATGCTGAAAGATTTTGGAATGTTTTCTTTACTCATGTTCAACATAGTAATGAAAATTATTGTGAGACCAATAACAAAAGATAAACAAAGTCATTCACATCAAAAAGTGAGAAATCAAATTGTCCCTGTTGGCAGACAAAATCATCTTATATTTAAAAAATCTAAATGCTGGGAGGTACCTGTAGCTCAAAGGGGTAGGGCACCAGCCCCATATGCCGGAGATGGTGGGTTCAAACCCAGCCCCGGCCAAAAACTGCAAAAAAAAAAATCTAAATACTACCCCATAAGAAAATCTGTTGAAACTATTAAAAAAATCAGTGAAGCTACAAAATACAAATATCAACATAAAGAATTAATAGTATCTTTGTACACTAACAGTGAATTAAAAAGAAATTTTAAAATTCCATTTAGAAAGTCTATAAAAAAAAACCAGTTTGTTTATTTTGAGTTCTTGTTTCTGTAAAGTGCGAGGTAAGATTTCACTTCAGTTTGTCCAATTTGGATACCCAGTATCCCCAGCCTTATTTTGTGAAGAGACTGTCTTTTTTTCAGACAGAGTCTCACTATGTCACCATTGGTAGAGTGCTGTGACATCACAGCTCACAGCAACCTCAAACTCTTGGGCTTAAGTAATCCTCTTGCCTCAGTCTCCCAAGTAGTTGGGACTACAGGCGGCTGCCACAATGCCTGGCTAAGAGACTTTTTCTTGTGATGAGAGTCATGCTGAACATAACCATATACATAAGGGTTTATTTCTAGGCTTTGTAATCTGTTTCATTGTCTGTTTCTCTCTCTTTTTTTTTTTTGAGACAGAGCCTCAAGTTGTCCCCCTGGGTAGAGTGCTATGGCATCACAGCTCACAGCAGCCTCCAACTCCTGGGCTCAAGCAAGTCTCCTGCCTTAGCCTCCCAAGTAGCTGGGACCACAGGCACCCGCCACAACACCCGGCTGTTTTTTGGTTGCAGCCATCATTGTTGTTTGGTGTCCCGGGCTGGATTTGAACCTGCCACCTTAGGTGTATGTGGCTGGCACCTTAGGCGCTTGAGCCACAGGTGCTGAGCCATCTGTTTCTCTTTATTGAAAGCACCAGACTATTATTTTGAATAATACAGCTTTGTAGTATCTTTTTTTTTTTTTTTTTGGAGAGTCTTTGTTTCCGTGGGTAGAGTGTCATGACATATTACAGCAACCTCAAACTCTTGGGGTCAAGGGGTAATCTTTTTTTTTTTTTTTGCAGTTTTTGGCCAGGGCTCGGTTTGAACCTGCCACCTCTGGCATATGGGACTGGGCCCTACTCCTTTGAGCCACAGGCACCACCCTTAAAGAGGTTATCTTGCTTTAGCCTCCTGAGTAGCTGGGACTACAGGCGCCCACCACAATGCCCTGTTCTCACTCTTGCTCAGGTTAATCTTGAACTTGTAAGCATGAACAGTCCACTTGCATTGGCCTCCCATAGTGTTAGGATTACAGACGTGAGCCACCATTCCCGGCCTGTAATAATGTTTTGAAATCAGAATGTTTGGTGCCTCTGTTTTTCTATTCCAATATTGTATGCTTTAATTTTTTGATCCTTTAAGATTCCATAGAAATTTTAGAATATTTTAACATTTGTGAAAAAACGTCCGTTATTATTTGGATAGTTTACCAAATCTGGAGATCACTTTTGGCTAGCACTGATATGTTAACAATATAATTTGTTTAGGTCTTGAATAAGAGTGTTTGCAGTTCTTTTAATTTAATTTCCACATAGCTGTGGGCATATCACTTTTATTATTTTATTTCTTATTTTTTTTTTGTAGAGACAGAGTCTTAGTTTGTCGCCCTTGGTAGAGTGCTGTAACATCACAGCTCACAGCTCACAGCAACTTCCAACTCCTGGGCTTAGGCGTTTCTCCTGCCTCAGCCTTTTGAGTAGCCTGGAACACAGGTGCCTACCACAACGCCTGGCTATTTTTTGTTGCAGTTTGGCCGGGGCGGGTTTGAATCTGCCACCCTTGGTATATGGGGCTGGCGCCCTACCCACTGTGCCACAGGTGCTGCCCTTTATTATTTTTTTGAGACAGAGTCTCAAGCTGTCACCCTGGGTAGAGTGCCCTGGCATGCTCACAGCAACCTCAAACTCTTAGGCTTAAGCGATTCTCTTGCCTCATCCTCCCAAGTAGCTAGGACTACAGGCACCTGCCACAATGCCCAGCTATTTTTTTGTTGTAGTTGTCATTGTTGTTTAGCTGGCCCAGGCCAGGCACAAACCCGCCACCCTTGGTGCGTTTGGCTGGTGCCATAACTACTATGTGATAGGGGCACTGAGCTGAATTTTTCTTTTTCCTTTTTTTTTTTTTTTTTTTTTTTGAGGTGGAGCCTAATGCTATCACTTGGGCTAGAGTGCCATAGCCTTAGACTAGCTTACAACACCCTCAATCTCCTGAGCTCAAGCTATCCTTCAACCTCCTTTACCGGTGAATACAGTGATAGCTAATTTTTCTTTGTAGAATAGATAGAGTCTTGCTCTTGCTCAACCTGGTCTCAAACTACTGAGCTCAAGCTGTTGTCTCACCTCAGCCTCCTAGGTTGCTAGGATTACAGGCATGAGTCAACATCCCCAGACCCTTGTGACAATTTTTGGTGTAAGATATTTGCCATTGTTCAAGTATTTAACTTTGCATTTAATAATACATATTTTTTTTTACTTTCAGTCCTTAAATCTAACATGCTTTTAACAAAGCAATGTTGGATGTTATTTCTTTTTTTTTTTTTTTTTTTTTTTAGAAATATCCTCAAGCTGTCCCCCTGGGTAGAATGCTGTGGCCTCACAGCTCACAACAACCTCCAACTCATGGGCTCAAGCAAGTCTCCTGCCTCAGCCTCCCAAGTAGCTGGGAGCACAGGTGCTCCCCACAACGCCTGGCTATTTTTTTGGTTGCAGCTGTCATTGTTGTTTGGTGTGCCTGGGCTGGGCGGTGTTGAACCCGCCACCTTAGGTGTATGTGGCTGGCGCCTTAGCCACTTGAGCCACAGGTGCCGAGCCAGATGTTATTTCTTGAATTTATTCAGACAAAAGATGTCTTTTGACTTATTTAATTTATATAAAAATAAATACTGAAAGAAAATTACTATTGCATTTTATTTATTTTTATAGTGTTACCTGACAAAGAAGTTTGGGCTGTCTGTCACTGTCAATTCATAGGTAGAGATAGGATAGGTCCACTAAACTTGATTTGTTAGAAGGCTGGGATTCTGGAGAACAGTGAGAGTAGTCTCTCTAAGACTGTTTTGTTCTTCCATTTTTAACATTGTAGTTTTATATATTTAAGTTTAAAGTGAAAAGTATGTCAACTTGTAAACAATAATCTATAGAACCCATGACTCATAAATAGTAAACATCTAAATTTAAAAGTTAATCTCCTAAATCAATCTACCTAAACTACTTAAGATAGGCATTTTTAGGGTGGGAGATAAATTTATAAAACAGTAAGAATGGGAGATGGCAGTGAAGTCAGACAAGATTTAAACTAACCAGACCAGCTGTATCTTATCTGTCCTAGCCTGACATACTTTATCTTATTTTCACTATATGTGCTTTTATTTCCCATTTCTATTATTCTATTTTTAGTCTAAGAAATAGGTTTTAAATATAAGCAGTGACTATGATTTATTGTGTTTGTTCTGGGATTGAACTTATTTGGATAAGAGATGGGTTCAAAGTTATACTGGGATAACATGTAGTACAAAAGGGACACATTAAATATAATAACAAAGATGTCTGAGGGTAGCACCTGTGGCTTAAAGGAGTAGGGTGTCAGCCCCATATGCTGGAGGTAGCAGGTTCAAGCCCAGCCCTGGCCAAAAACTGCAAAAAAAAAAAAAAAAAAAAAGTTCTTAGAAGAACAAAACATCTTTTTTTGGGATGGGACTTCCCATCCCAACAACTGAAATTTTTAAACTCTAGTCTTGATATTGTTTTGTAGTTCACTGGTTCAGTTTGAGTTTGTTCGGTTGTTTTTAGGGGGATAAACCTAGATGTGGAAATGAGGTAATTTAGATAACTTGATTATTGTAGAGGTTGTAAGTAGGATGTCTCAGAAGTTAGTCTATTTTCCTTTGAGTTTGTCAGGTCTTTCTAAGTCTTGAGGATAACTTGTTATTGGCTATATGGAGGTTTCAGGAAGTGGTGTGGGGGACCTCTTCTTAAGTAAGTGAGAATGGCATAGTGTAGCTCAGCAAGTGGCAGGCCTTGTCGTAAAAGCCTTTAAAAGTTATTTGCTGGAGGCTGTGAAAGAGTTGGGAAGGTATTTTGGGTAGAGGGGCTAAGGCCAGCTGAGTTAAGTTTTTTGGTCTGAGTAGGTCTGTTACTGGAATGTAGGATCGAAAGATATATCTCAGAAACTACTCCAGGGTAAAGAAATAAACAGAGGCTTAATCTGGTTTCTTTACACTGACAAGGATGAAGTTAGGGTTGTGTTCAGGGTCAAAAATGAAGTCATGTGGTAGTCACCTACAAGTATTTACAAGTTTTGGATTTTGAGGCAAGATTTTTATGATGAGAACACTAGTTTTTGTTTTTGTTTTTGCTTTTTATAGCTTTAGCACAGTTTTTAAGATAATATTTAGTTTTAAGCGTTTTTATAAAACTGATCTGAAGTTCTGGGTAATTTAAGTGAGTATTTCTGAAAATTAGTTGCGTGTGGAGCCACCTTTGAGGCACTAGCCTGAGCCAGAGTGAAATCTCGTCTCTAAAAATAGATGGATGTTGGCTTGGCTCCCATAGCACAGTGGTTATGGCACCAGCCACATACATCGAGGCTATGGGTTCGAACCCAGCCCCAGGCCAGCTAAACAACAATGACAACTGCAACAAAAAATAGCCAGGCGTTGTGGCAGGCACCTATTGTCCCAGCTACTTGGGAGGCTGAAGCAAGAATCACTTTTGCCCAAGATTTTGAGGTTGCTGTGAGCTGTGATGCCACATTACTCTACCAGGCGCAACATAGTGAGAATCTGTCTCACACGCACACAAAAAAAAAGTGAGTGAGGTGGCAGGCACCCTGTAGTCCCAGCTACTTGGGACACTGAAACAAGAAAATCACTTGAGCCCAAGATTTTGAAGTTACTGGGAGTTATGATGTCACGGTAGTCTACCAAGGGCAACAAAGTGAAATTCTGACTCCAAAATAAATAAATAAAGAAATAAATACATAAATAAAACCTAATCTATTATCTGAGGGCTAAGAAGCAGGAAGAAAAAATAAAATTAGTAAATTTGATTACTGTACATAATTTATATTTTTTGTCTAGTCTTTTAGTCCTGTTAACAGATCAGTTTAGTTAAACACTGATGTCTCATTTTATGAGTTGTCATTATATACAAGGCCGCGGAATTTAACATAGGTGGGCCACAGTTTATTTTTTTAATCATATTTCTGTCTAATTTCTCATTTCACTAAAATTATAGTAGAATTAATTGTCAAATAAACTGTACTTTTAGTATCTTGGGTCTGATTCTCTGCAGAAAGTTTAGTATAATTATTAGCTATCTGTGCTTTTTCCTTTAAAATTGTTTTTCTTGGAACATTTTATAAAGAATTTCAGGTTAGATTTGAAAGTTTCTCACAAGCCCAGGTTTTTCTGGGTCATTAGATACTTGTATATGTATGTTGGGTAAATTTTTTTTCTCTTGAAGTTCTAAAGTAAATTGTGATTTCCAGACCTGTCAGAAAGTGACATTTTTTATTTACCACAGATCAGGAGATTTTACTGATGAGGTATCTAGTCAGTTTTTCCAATGGGCTTTTTATTGGCCTTATAAAGTCAACTATAATTTTTTTTTGAGGCAGTTTCTCACTTTGTTGCCCTTGGTAGAGTCCTATGGTGTCGTAGCTCACAGTAACCTCAAACTCTTGGGCTTGAGTGATCCTCTTGCCTCAGCCTCCCAAGTAACTGGGACTACCGGTACCCAGCACAACACCTGATTATTTTTTGTTTTAGTTTTTTGTTTGTTTATTTTAGTTTTTGAGACAGAGTCTCACTTTATCGTCCTCAGTAGAGTACTGTGGCATCTACTCTTGCCTCAGCCTCCTGAGTAGCTGGGATTACAGGCACCTACCACAATGTCTAGCTATTTGTTTGTTGCAGTTTAGCTGGGGCTGGGTTCGAACCTGCCACCCTCAGTACATAGGACTGTTGCCTTACCCACTGAGCCACAGGTGCCACCCCAACACCTGGTTATTTTTAAGAGATGGAGGTCTTGCTCTTGCTCAGGCTGATCTTGAACTCTTGCACTGTTGTGGAACTCTTAACTCTTGTGGTTAAGAGTTCCACATACCTCATCCTTCCAGAGTGCTAGGATGACCTTTAATTTTTTAACATAGTCTGGACACCTCTGAAAATGTTATTCCAGTTAAAGCTTTTGTAGAATAACCAGTATTTTTTTATTGTGTTTTATAAAACAGATTCTTTCTGAACTTAGGTAAGTGCCTATATTTTCAGAAATTAAGAATATTTACAAATGGTTCTCAAATTCCAGGGAAGTCAAGCAGAGAGAAAAATGAATATTTCTAATTTTGCTTGTAAGTACATACGTTGTTGAAAGTTATAAATAGTTCAAAAGATGGAAAAACATTTTTTTGACTAAGTAGCACAGGAAGAATTAGCAACGTTTTAAAGAAAAAGTCAAAAAAATTAGTTTAGTCCTATGTAATTACTTTCTTTTCTGTTTTAATTTTTCAGTTAAAGCCCTGGAAGTTGTTTTTAGTTTCATGATATATGATATTTTAAGTTATTAGAAATTTGTATTTAACAGAACCTGTTAACTTTTTTTTTGAGACAGTGTCTCACTTTGTCACCCTTGGAACGGTGCTGTGGTGTCATAGCTCACAGCAACCTCAAATTCCTAGGTTTAAGCAATTCACTTGCCTCAGCCTCCCAAGTAGCTGGGACTATAGATGCCCATCATGATACTGAGCTATTTTTAGAGATGAGGTCTCAGTCTGGCACAGGCTGGTCTTGAACTCATGAACTCAGGCAGTCTACTCACTTCATCCACCCAAATGCTGAGATTACAAGCATGAGCTATTGCACCTGGCCTGTTAACTTTTTCATTACTTGTTTTTTGGACAGAGTCTCACTTTATTGCCCTCGGTAGAGTGCTGTGGGATCATAGCTCACAGCAACCTCACACTCTTGGGCTCAATTGATTCTCTTGCCTCAGCCTTCTCAAGTAGCTGGGCCTACAGGCACTCGCCACAATTCCCCACTGTTTTTTTTTTTTTTTTTGAGACAGAGCCTCAAGCTGTCCTCCTGAGTAGAGTGCTGTGGCATCATAGCTCACAGCAACCTCCAACTCCTGGGCTCAAGCAAGTCTCCTGCCTCAGCCTCCCAAGTAGCTGGGACCACAGGCGCTTGCTACAATGCCTGGCTATTTTTTTGGCTCCAGCGTCATTGTTGTTTGGCAGGCTGGGATGGATTTGAACCCGCCACCTTAGGTGTATGTGGCTGGCGCCTTAGCTACTTGAGCCACAGGCGCCGAGCCTGCCCGACTATTTTTAGAGACTAGGTCTTGCTATTGCTCAGGCTGATCTGGAACCTCTGAGGTCAGGTAATCCATCCATCTTGGCCTCCCAGGGTGCTAAGTTTACAGGCATAAGTCACTGCACTGGCCCTTAATTACTTTTTTTGAAGGATAAACTTTGGACTTAGTTACAAAAAATTTTTTTGAGATGAATTAAAAATTAAAAAATTAGTACTTATAAAAATAGCTAGGCATTGTGGTAGGGTTCCTGTAGTTCCAACTACTTGGGAGGCTGAGGCAAGACAATTGCTTAAACCCAAGAGTTTGAGGTTGCTGTGAGTTGTGAAGCCATGGCACTCTACCCAGGGCAACATAATGAGACTCTGTCTCACACACACAAAAAAATTACTACTTATTACATACACTAAAACAGGCTAGCTAATATTTTATGATATTATAACATGTATATATACAAACATAATCCACAGAAAATTAGCACCATTTCATATATTTGACAGTGTTTCTTATACAATTTTATTGCACTAAATTTAAGTCTAATATGTTTTTTTCGGGCTTTCAGTGGTTTTTTCAGTGTCTTTTTCAGGCTTTCAGTGGACTAAATTTAGGGTTTTGATTTTGGAAGGTTTGTCAAATATCAAAGGCTTAAAGCATTGTTCAAACAGGATCACAAGTCAAAATGCAATATATAGTCAACTGGATTACATGTAAATTTCTTCACAAATTTCCTTTTATGAGTTTTATTTAACCTGTTTAGACAATTTACAAACATTCTAAACCTTCTGTTTTGTCCTGCGTTTCACTTTTTTAAATAACTAGTCATTTGGTCTCAGTACAAAATTTATCAAATAAGATTCCTTACGCAATGTTATTTTTCTTTCTGTTTATTTTATTTATTATTTTTTTATCTTCCTGGTAGGATGTGGTAAGATGTCATCTAAAAGAAAAAGGCTTTGGATATATACATTTGGGTTTGAATTTCTAGTCTGTCACTCACTGAGTAGACCAGGTCTGTTACTGATCTTTGGATAAGTTACTTAAACTATAAATTTGATTTCCTCTTCTTAAATGAATTCTCATGTTTACCCTGTAGGGTCATTGTAGGGATTAAACAATAACAGGTATAAACATCTAGAGAGGCTCATAGGGAATGCTATGGAACATAGTGAGCCCTCAGTGGTAGATGTTATAATTAATGTTTTCTTTTAAAACTGTTTTCTTGTTGGGTGGTGCCTGTGACTCAAAGGAGTAAGGCGCTGGCCCCATATGCCGGAGGTGGTGGGTTCAAACCCAGCCCCGGCTAAAAACTGCAAAAAACCCCCCAAAACTGTTTTCTTGTTGTGTCCTACCTTCCCTCCTGTAGAGAGAAATTATTATCAAATTTGATTTCTATTCAGGCAGAGGAGAGAATGGAGATAGAGAAACATGACTTTGAAAGTGTCCTTTACATCAGATATAATAGAGATACAGTCATCTATATGTGTATTTGCACTTTTCTTGTCATCTAAGAAAAAAGCCAATGAGTGACGACAACACTGACAGTGGCCACATTGAGTTCCTACTATGTATTTTCTTTCTGTTTAATCTTTTTTACTCCCAATACAGCACTTTTCACGAAACAAGATCAGTGTTCATTCTAAATTTAGTTATTCTCTTGGCTAAACTGATAATTAGAAGATTTAAAAGGCAAAAATCTTATTTTTGACAAAGACTCAGTTTCTCAAACAATTTTAACAACTGAAGTATTATTCAAATGACTCATATTTTATGAAATGTAACATGACTTTAAGTTTTTAAGTTATTGTAAAATTTTCTGAAACCACAACATACCTCATGTCTTTCCTGGTCTGTCATGGACCCATGGCATTAAAGAGGCTTCAAAGGACAGGACCTATCTATGTCTTTTATTTGTTTACCAGGTATAGAGTTTGAAATGGAAAGCAGGAAGATGGAAGCAGGGCAATTGTTCAGTTTCTCTCAGAATAGCCAGGGGGCAAATTTGGAGCAGGAAAAGGGAGATGGGCTAGACTGTGCCTTGTAGCTGCTATCCTAGGCAAAGAGAACATGTCCTTAGGCCTCACCACAGCCACCAATTTATCTGAACTCAGAATTTAGAGGCTCAAAATTAAGAAATAAGCTCATAGTCAAATCCAGTAAAATTTAGAAATATTATAGGTAGATCATTGTTCTATAATCCTTAAACATCTAAATTTTAGTAGTTTAAAAACTAAATTTATTTATTAAATTATGCCAAAGTTACCTGAACAAAAAGGTATTTAAGTTCTTTTCTGTTTTTCTGATAAAATACTTAATGGAAGAATTTACTTTTTTTCATAATCAATTAATTGAAGTTCTTTTGCATATTTTGTGAAGTATCACAGGTACATGACGTACAGACACACAGACAGACATATAGACAGAAGCAGAATTTTTATTTGCCAGGTTTTAAACATATATTTTTATTCAGACTATTAATTTTGTAATTACCTAATTTATTTACCTTAGCAATTTACCTAGGTTTTAGTTATCATTTTAAGTTATTTTTCTGTTAACCATTTTACATCCTGTAAATTAGATATATATACTTTCAATTACTGTTTTAAAGTCATAAATTCTACCAAGAAAAAAACAAACTTATTATTTTAAACAGTGTAACGGCAACATCATTATAATAAATTCAAGGATCCCTCAAAGGCCAAAGATGATAAATCAGCTAGGCTGTGTTGAAGTAAAATTTCATTTTTTTTTTTTACTTACAGATGGGTACCCATACCGAGACCAATCAGACAGAATATGCCCCAATGGGCTGTCATTGGGATTGAGGCCTGAGCTCTCATAATACATAGAGATAGAGAAATACCAAATTCCTCAAGAACAAAATCTGAACTGATGAGAACTGAAGTTCTCAGCATGCAACCATAATAAAGCAGGTGGACCTTCATGATTAGTGATGATGTGTGTGAGAGCAGAGCCCCAAGACTTCCAGGAGAGCAGGACTGCTAGGAGCATTGGAGCACTGATCCATGGGTCTGCCTGTCCAGGCAATCTCTAGGCTTTCCAAACAGCACTTTACGCAGCACTTACTGGCAGTCTACCAGTCTCTTTGTGGTCACCAAAATGTTACCAGATGAAGAGGGTCCAGGGGCTTGTCACTGTTAGCCAATATGCAGAGATGGGGTAGGTGCACCAAACTTTATTTGTCAGAAGGCCTGGATTCTGGAGAACAGTGAGAGGAGTCTCTCCAAGCCTGTTCTGTTCTTCCATTTCCAGCGTTATAGTTTTATACATTTAAGTTCAAAGTGAAGACCATGTCTTAAACAATAATCAGCAGAACCCATGACTGATAAACAATAAACATTTCAATTCAGAAGTTAATCTTCTAAATCAATCCACCTAAACTATGCAAGACAGGCGTCTTTAGGATGAGAGCAAAATTTACAAAACAGTAAGAATGAGAGATGGGATGAAACTCAACTCAAGCAGTACATAAACCAACCAGACCAGCTGTGTGATGTCTCCCCTAGCCTGACAGACTCCATCTTCTTATTACTATATGTGCTTTCAATAGGTCTTACAGCTATTTTGTTCTTGTTCTATTTTACAGTTTTTCTTTGTGTTTTGTTAGTTTTCCCAGGGATATGTGATATGTTTTGATTCCTTTCTTATTTCCTTTTGTGTATCTACTATACTTTTTAGATTATTTTTCTTTCTTTCTTTCTTTTTTTTTTTTTTTTTTTGAGACAGTATCACTTTGTGGCCCTCAGTAGAGTGCTGTGATGTCATAGCTCAGAGCAACCTCAAACTCTTAGGCTCAAGCAGTTCTTTTGCTTCAGCCTCTCAAGTAGCTGGGACTACAAGTGCCTGCCACAACACCCAGCTATTTTTGTTGTTGTTGTTGTTGTTGTTGAGACAGAGTTTCACTGTATCACCCTAAGTAGAGTGCCATGGTATAACAGCAAACTCAAACTTCTGGGCTTACTCGATATTCTTGCCTCAGCTTCCCAAGTAGCTGGGACTATAGGCCCCCACCATGACTGGCTATTTTTTGTTGCAGTTATCAGTGTTTAGCTGGCCTGGGCTGGGTCCAAACCTGCCAGCTTCTGTGTATGTGGCTGGCATTGTAACCACTGTGCTACAGGCCTCGAGCCTAGATTATTTTTCTTTTTTAATTTTAAACCCTCAGAACATTGAGATGTCTATGTACTACTGTATTTTTTTAGTGGTTACTATAGATATTACATAAAAACTTCTGAAAGGTAAACTATTTCAAGAAGACAAAATCATTAATTGCATACATACTCCCTGCCTTTTTACATACTTAATTGCTTTCTGTTACTGTTATAAATTATATCTTTTCCTATTATGTTTCCATCAACCCATATTTATGTTTATTTTAAGAGTTAATCTTTTCAAATCTATGGCAGAATTAAAACTATTTTGTTCACCATGATTATGATGCCACAGGATACATATGTATGCATATAATTGCATTTGCTGTAGAACTCTGTGTGATTCTGTATATTCACATAATTGTGTGGCTAATATTTTACTTTTCAATATGAAGAACTGAATCTGTAGAAATTCATGTAGGGTATGCTTATTAAGTATAAATTAAGCTTTCTTTTTTGATCATTGAACCTTTTTATTTTATAACTTTGATTGCTTGAGACAGAGTCTCATTTTTGTCACCTCTGTAGAGTGCCACTGTGTCATAGCTCACAATAACCTCAGACTCTTGGGTTTAAACAATATTCTTGCCTCAACCTCCCAAGTAGCAGGGACACAGGCACCCCCCACAGTGGCTAGCTAACTTTTAGAGATGAGAATCTCACTTTTGGCAGGCTGATACCCAGCTCCTGAGCTCAGGTGATCTACCTGCCTAGGCCTCCCATTATGCTAGAATTATAGGCATGAGCTACCATGCCTGTCCTGTTTTTTTAGCTGATATATATAAAGACAATTTTTATCAGAAAATGATTTTGTTCTTGATAAATATTTTTTCATCATTTGGTGTATATTATCCTACACCTATCTGGTTTGTAAGAATTTTTGCTAGAAAACCTATTGATCATGTCTCAGTGCCTGTAGCTCAAGTGGCTAAGGCACCAGCCACATACACCTAAGGTGGCGGGTTCAAATCCAGCCTGGGACCGCCAAATAATGATGGCTGCAGTCAAAAAATAGCCGGGTGTTGTGGCGGGCGCCTGTGGTCCCAGCTACTTGGGAGGCTGAGGAAGGAGACTTGCTTGAGCCCAGGGGTTGAAGGTTGCTGTGAGCTGTGATGCTACGGCACTCTACCCAGGGGGGACAGCTTGAGGCTCTGTCTCAAAAAAAGAAAAAACCTATTGATTGTTTTATAGGTGTGCCCTTGAATATGCCATATCACATTTTTCTTGCTCCTGTTTATAACTTTAAAGTTTCTGATAATATAAGTCTTTTATTTGGGGTTTCTTTTTGTTATTCCTAGTTAAAGTAGATTGAGCTTATTTTATATTTATGCTATTTTCTCCCTTAACTTTAGAAAGGTCTCAGACACTTATTTAAGTAATCCTCCAGCTCATTTTTCTCTCTTCCCACCTTATAGAGCTTCTGTTGTAAATATTTTGGCTTGATGATAATAAGTCCCTAAATCTCTCTTCACTTTTCTTCATTATTTTCTTTTTGCTTTCTTGCCTAATGATTTCAAATGTGCTATTATCAAGCTTTCTGAATTGTTTTTCCTGTCACATCAAGTCTACTGTTGACCTTGTCTAGTGAATTTTTACATACAGTTATTTCACATCTTACCTCTATAATTTGTGAAGTTTTTCTTAATTTTACTCTTCTTGTGAATAACTTCATTTTCTTTTTTTTTATTGTTTTATCATTAAAGTTTTAATCATTAGGCATATTAATGTCACATATACTCTCTTATAAACATTTTTAAAAGCTATGTTTTACAATAAGATACCAAGAAAACATAGCTGATATAGGTTATATAGGTGATCATTTTAATTGTGTAAGAAATAACAGAATACTGTTACAGTGATAGAAAAATATCTTCTTTCTGATCATTCACATTCAGCAATAGTGAAAATGCTCTCCATACACATCAGCTCTGAACAATTCCCTTCATGTCTGTTTCAACCCCACTGCCATCTGTTGCTATTTAGATGACCCACAGTTCACCATACAAATGTATCCCACTTGAATCCTCAATAAGTCCGACAAGACAGATAACTTCCCAATCACAAAAACTAGATATGTATTGTGCAAATAAGCATGGAAATCAGACCTGCTGTAATCAGGATGGATAGACAACTCTAAAAAGAACACTGCATGTGTAATGCCTGCTGCATTTGTATGCACTGACTTACATTCTCTGCCTCCCCTCCTCTGAGATGCTGAAATGTAATTATACTAGAAAGTTACTAACAGGTGTAATATAAGAGAACTGCATTTAAGAAAGCAAGGCTTTCAGATAAGAAATCTCCAAATATTTTCTATCTTATTTTTTGGGTTTTTTTTTTTTTTTTGCGGTTTTTGGCCCAGGCTAGGTTTTAACCTGCCACCTCCAGCATGTGGGGCCAGCACCCTACTTCTTTGAGCCACAGGTACCACCCTGTCTTATGTATTTTTATGATCTTTCTTACAAAGAAGGAGTGCTTTGTGTGCAATACCTGCAAATAGCAGTAAGTCTACATTTCACTCAAGCCCAATCAAGGACATGAAGCAGACTACAATGGCAGCTATGCTTCCCAGGGTAGCATGTGCAAAATCCAGTATTTTGGTGTCTATTTACATCATTGTGATCAGAAAAGAAATGTCCTAAAACTTGCTTTCCCATTCCACTTAAACTGATTCCCCACAATTCTGACAAACATCTCCTGTGACATGAGGTTGTCATCAGCCTGTGTGATCCCCAGCTCATTCAGCTTTTTCTTCTTCATCTGGCCGTTATGGGTAGAGGCAGCAACTAGTTTATTTATAATTTCACAATTTCCCTGACTGGCTCAGAAAGGTTGGATCTCTCGTGAAGTGCCACTTGACCAGCTGCACATTGAACTAGCTCTTCAGACCCACTCTTCAGCTGCATCTGCCTCTCCACTTGTCTGAAGTATAAGTGCTGTATTTTATCTCTGCAGGGCTTCCACTGCCTGAGTTAATACTGGAGATATATGGCATGATTCTTGTGTCAGTGTTCTGCATTCACCCAGCTGTGCTGATTTGTACACAAGAGAACTTTGACATCATTATGAATCTGTTTTACTTTTCCCAGTGTCTTGAAAAAATCCATGGACCCCTGTTCTAGGGTTCCTGCCACTGCCTATTCTGCTGCCTCATCTGCATTGGTTTCAGATCATGCCTGGTGCTTTTCTCCTCTCTTCCAGTTCAGACCACCGAAGACCTCCAAGGGTGGATGGGCGCCACTTTTCAGGGTTTCCTGGTGTACTGACCCCATCCAGAGAGTCTTCAAGGAACCTTTGTTTTTTTTTTGAGACAGTCTCACTTTGTCCCTCTCAGTAGAGTACTGTGAGTGTCACAGTTCACGGCAACCTCAGACTCCAGGGCTCAAGTGATTCTCGTCTCAGCTTCCCAAGTAGCTGGGGTGACAGGTGCCTGCCACAATGTTTGGCTCTTTTTCTTTTTTTTTGAGACAAGGTCTTGCTTTTGCTCAGGTTGGTCTCCTACGTATCCACCTGCCTCAGCCCTCCAGAGTGCTGGGATTACAGGCATGAGCCACTGTGCCCAAGGAACCTTTCTTCTTGTTGTCCAGCCTCGTCACCACGCAGCTTTCAGGAAAGCGTGTTGTTGGCTGGCATTGAGGTCTTGCCTGTCCCATTGCTGAGGCCTTTGGCAGCCCCAGAGGTCAGCACTGCAACCACTTCCCCAGTGCCCTTGGCTACAGCCCAGCACATCCCAACTGCTGCAGCTGAGGTACCACTGTAGCCTCCCACCAAATAACTTCATTTTCTTTGCACACTGTTTTTCTCCTTTTACTTATTTGTCAGTGTTCCCATTGAGATGATATAACATAGCTAACACTGATATTTTAAATACATTAAAATTACTTCCTAAATCTTTACTTTAGGGTCACATTAAAATTTTCTTCTTTTATTGTACTATCTTGCTTGGTTTCTTTGATTTATTTTCATTTATAATGAGATTATAATCATTTAAAAACAGCTTTCTATTTCATCCTTTAAAGAAAGCTTTGTTCAGGGTATTTTCTACCATACAGTCACCCCAAACATTCTGGGTACTTCTCCAGACTATTGTCAAGATATGTCTTCTGTGGCGTGCTCTCTTTGTTTTCCTACTAAAAAGATTTGTCTATTTCTTATTAAAATTCCTGTATCTTTACCTTCCATAATAAATGCCACATGTTTTGCAGCAGTCGTTATTCAACTTTATTTTCACTTGGCTCAGCATGTAATTTAAACTTTATCTGCATCTTTTTTCAGCACCACCTATTAAGGGAAGCAATAACCAGTCTTTTGAAAGCCCCAGAGAAACCCAGGACTTTGGGTATATGTTTGGATTATATGTTCAACCAAATGTTTTTGAAGACCAGAGATTTAGAATCGAAGAGCATATTTATGAATGTCATCAATTTGATGAGTCCTTCATTAAAACTTTGTTATTCTTCCACCAGCCAGCATTACCTCCACATGTCAAAATCTATACCTGGGATCAGAACGGTAAGATGTTTATCCAATCATCATTATCAGGGAATAAATAATTAGGAAAATCTTACATATTCAAGAAAATTTTGATATCCTTTTTACAAAATTTTGCCCTAAATATATATTTAGGTGGCTATGTTGATGAGAGAAATTATCAATGCAATAAACTTGAAAAAACCTTGAATGAAGTCTCATGCTCTTTAAAATTTCTAAAAGGTCAATATCCAGAGATCTAATACAAATATTAAAAAATGGAAGAAAGTCTTTCATCAGTGTTTAAAGCTTATTATCCATGATGATATCCATAGCTGAGAGTATTTCTACATATGTAGTGAGTATGTGGAAGGTTTTCCCTAGTCAGTGAATTCATGTTGGAGAAAACTTATACAGATATAATAAATGCAAGAATGCTTTTAGTTAGTCATCCCATCTAAAAAAAAAATAGTTCATAGTGGAGAAAACCCCTATAAATGTAAAGAATGTGGCAAAGCCTTTAACTGTTTTTCAAATCTTAGAGAAGGAATATCAGAGGACTCACACTGGAGAAAAGCCCTACAAATGTGAAGAATGTGGCAAAGCCTTTAGCCAGTGCTCAAAACTTCTTCGACATCAGAGAATTCACACTGGAGAAAAACCCTACAAATGTGAAGAATGTGGCAAAGCCTTTAGCCAGTGCTCAACCCTTAAACAACATCAGAGAATTCATACTGGAGAGAAACCCTACAAGTGTGAAGAATGTGGCAAAGCCTTTAACCAGTGCTCACACCTTACACAACATCAGAGAATTCACACTGGAGTGAAACCCTACAAATGTGAAGAATGTGGCAAAGCCTTTAACTGGCGTTCAACCCTTACACAACATCAGATAACTCATACTGGAGAGAAACCCTACAAATGTGAAGAATGTGGTAAAGCCTTTAACCAGTGCTCAAGCCGTACACAACATCAGAGAATTCACACTGGAGTGAAACCCTACAAATGTGAAGAATGTGGTAAAGCTTTTAACCAGTGCTCAAAACTTATACAACATCAGAGAATTCACACTGGAGAGAAACCCTACAAATGTAAAGAATGTGGCAAAGACTTTAGCCAGTGTTCTACCTTTATACGACATCGGAGAATTCATACCGGAGGGAAATCCTACAAATGTGATGAATGTGGCAAAGCCTTTAACCATAGCTCAACCCTTGTACAGCACCGAAGAATTCATACTGGAGAGAAACCTTACAAATGTGAAGAATGTGGCAAGGCCTTTAACTGGGGCTCAAAACTTACACAACATCAGAGAATTCACACTGGAGTGAAACCCTACAAATGTGAAGAATGTGGCAAAGACTTTAGCCAGTGCTCCACCTTTATACGACATCGGAGAATTCATAGTAGAGAGAAACCCTACAAATGTGAAGAATGTAGCATAGCCTTTCACTGTAGTTCAACCCTTGCACAGCACCGAGGAATTCATACTGGAGATAAACTCTACAAATGAGAAGAATGTGGCAAGGCCTTGAAATGGGGCTCAAAACTTACACATCAGAGAATTCACACTGGAAAGAAATCCTACAAATGTGAAGAATATACGAAAGCCTTTACCTCTCATTTTAGCTTTAATAAACATAAGAAAATACTAAAGAAAAGTAATACTAGCTCGGCGCCTATGGCTCAAGTGGCTAAGGTGCCAGCCACGAACACCTAAGGTGGAGTTTAAATCCAGCCCAGGCCTGCCAAAACAACAATGACAGCTGCAACCAAAAAATAGCCAGGAGTTGTGGTGAGCGCCTGTGGTCCCTGCTACTTGGGAGGCTGAGGCAAGAGGATTGCTTGAGCCCAAGAGTTTGAGGTAGCTGTGAGCTTTGACGGTGTGGCACTCTAAAAAAATATTCAAAAGCAAATATTGATGTAGTTCAATCCTCAAATTAGTTGATGGTATAACTTTATTCCTCACATTTATATTGAACTATGTGATCTGTTGTTTCTGCCTTGGGGTTAAGAGTGGTCATTAATGTTATGTGAATATGATTACTATCAATTTTTCTATGGAAATTCAATGGCAAATATAAACTACGTTAAGAAAGTCTAAAGAACATTTTTTTTTGGAGGAGAGGTTTGGATCATAAATGAATGTAAGCACATGCTGGGTAATTGAGACTGTTTCTCTCTATATTAAAGAGTAAAACTTACTACATTTTCAAAATGCATTATTTTACCTCTTTTGTCTTGAATAGGAAAAAACTGACTCCTTAGTTAAAATACTGACATATTTTTATAGTAAAAATAAACAAGTCTTGAATATTATTGATGCAATAGAAGACATAGAAATCTTTATATTAGTTGATGTAATATGAGTAGAAATAAAAACATCATTACAGATAACACTGGAAAATAAAAATAACTTCTACCTCTTTACTTATATCAGAGAACAGTAAAGATAACTCCTACCTGAAAGGTCATACAAATATTCAAGTCAGGGTGCACTAAATAGCCTCCATCTTTAAAGAAAGCATTACTCTTTTTTTTTTTTTTTATAGTAGGTGACTGTGATCACTTTTTATTGGCAAATCAAAGAGCCATCTCTGACTGAAGGCATATTGTACACTTTGGGGAAGATATTTCGGAGAACCTTTCTCATGCATCCCTAAGTGGCATATTGCTTTTCTTTTTAATTGATAACTGTATACATTAATGCAAACATGGGATACATTGTACTGTATTCATATACAATTTGAAATACTTTCATCAAGCTGGTTAACATAGATTTCATGTCATTTGCTTAGTCATTGTATGAAAATATTTATATTCTAGTTCTAGAAAAGTTCACTTGTACCCTTGTTACATAAATAGGTGATCTTTCCGGTCACCCTCCCACCACCCAACCGCTCTTCACCCCTCCCCTTCCCTACCCCCTCCCCATATTCTTGGACTAGAATTAAGTTGTATCTTTTGTTTGAGAGCTATAGATTAGTTTCATAAAAGGGCTGTGTACATTGGATACTTTTTCTTCCATTCCTGAGATACTTTGCTAAGAAGCACATTTTCATTTTCCAGTTCCATCCATGTAAACATGAAGGAGGTAAAGTCTCCGTTTTTCTTTAGGGCTGCATAGTATTCCACGGTGTACATATACCACAGTTTATTGATCCATTCGTGATTCGATGGACACTTGGGCTTCTTCCGTGATCTGGCAATTATGAATTGGGCTGTAATAAACATTCTGATACAAACATCTTTATTATAATGTGATTTTTTATCTTCTGAGTATATACCTAATAATGGAATGGTAGGATCGAATGGCAGGTCTATTTTTAGTTCTCTAAGTGTTCTCCAGATGTCTTTCCAAAAGGAACCTATTAATTTGCATTCCCCCCAGCAATGTAGAAGTGTTCCCTTTTCTCCACATCCCCGCCAGCAACTCTGGTTTTGGGATATAGTGATATGGACTAATCTTACTTGAGTAAGGTGATATCTCAAAGTAGTTTTGATTTACATTTCTCTGATGATTAAGGATGGTGAGCATTTTTTCATATATCTGTAGGCCGTGCGCCGATCTTCTTCAGAGAAATTTCTCTTCAAGTCCCTTGCCCACCCTGAGACGGGATCACTCGTTTTCTTCTTGCTAATACGTTTAAGTTGTCTATGGATTCTGGTTATTAAACCTTTGTCGGAAGCATAGCCTGCAAATATTTTCTCCCACTCTGAGGGCTGTCTGCATGCCCTACTTACTGTGCTCTTGGCTGTGCAGAAGCTCTTTAGTTTAATCAGGTCCCAGTAGTATATTTTTGATGTTGCTTCAATTGCCCGTGGGGTCCGTCTCAGAAAAAATTCGCCCAGGCCGATTTCTTCAAGTGTTTTCCCTGCACTTTCTTCAAGTATTTTTATGGTTTCATGTCTTAAGTTTAAGTCCTTAATCCAGTGAGAATCTATCTTA